>VWZK01021387.1:76232-227497 GCA_013396935.1 Baryphthengus martii
TTTTCCTTTCTGACTTGATTTGGAGGGAATTGCGGAACTGAAGCATTGAATTGATCTTAAATGTTCCTGCTAATCAGACTTGAAGAGAATATTGAGCATAAATACGTTTTATCTATTTTATTTTTAACTTTTCCTGTGTGAGGCTTTTTTCTTGCGCTTCCTGGTTCATGGGGAGAAAAACCCTGTGAGCCTGTTTCAGTTATCACTAATATTAGAACTGAGTAATCGGGTGGCTTTGGCAGCAGTCTCGTTTATAAATTGTTGGTGAGCAGATGGCTCACCAAGTTGGCATGCCAACTCCAAACTTTCACAATCATGAGTCAAATTTTCAATTGCAAGATTGCCTTACGTGCCGTAAGATTATTTTTGTGTGTGTTTGTTTAATAAATGTAATTCTCAGTGTACTTTCTCATTTCTGAGCTGTATTTTGCAGTGAAGCGTGGCTTTTCAGCAGCTCTGGGCTTGGGAATTCCTTTTTTTCTCCTTGATTTAATGAAAGGGGAGACTCCTGTGGTCATTTGCTGCTAAGAAAAAACGGTAAATACCAGGCTAAGGGACGTAGAAGCCGGACTTGGCAATCCTGGCTTCTGTCAAAGAGTTCAAATGGTTGAGATCATTCAGGCTTATACTTTCAGGAACTCCTGATTTGTACGTGCAATAATTTTCTCTAAGTAATTTTTTTGCTATCAGTAATCCTGGTTATGCAAATCTGTGCCAATTTGTTTCCCGAGTGCAAGGCTTAAATCGTTAGACGGCCTAGAATACAAATATTACACTTTGAAATGCAAGAGCGAATATTTTCTGTAAGCAAAATGTAGCAATAAGAAAACAGAGCCGAGCTGGACTGCTCAGATGTTCTCACTGTGAACACAGCACAGTTCCAACAGGGTCAGATTTTGATCCACTTGAGAATTTGGACAAATATTACTGGAAGGATTTTTTTTTTTTCTTTTTAAGCTATTCCTTCAACTAAAATTAACATGGCGTATGTGGATAATAATGCATTGTGGAACCTGTTACAGAATGATAATTAGACCTTATTTCTAAATGATTCCACACAAAATGTGCCGTTGTAAACGCTAAACAACTGTGTTTCATCCATAATCACGTAATTGGTGTGTGCAGCTAATTAGTGTGTGTTCAATTTAGGCCCAGATTTTTTGGAAATGTCTCCTGTTCTGGTCCTGATTTAGCAAAGCTCTTAAACAGATGATTAACTTCCATTGGCTTTAATAGGACTTAAGCACATTGTTAATCAGGGCCAAATCATGTCTCTTGGTGACAATCAGAACAACCTGCCAGAGCTGTAGTAAAAATATCTGTAGATCCTCCTTAAATTTAGATTAATCATTTCTCCAGTTTGTGAAACATTTTGCTTCAGAATCTGAAACTGTGTAGATCTCTCTCTTCTTTTTTAAGCAAATGGTTATTGTCACAATCTAATTGTATGTATAAAGTTTAAGGATTTTAGCTAGCTTGGCAGGAGGCTGTTTGCATCAAATCTGCTCAATACACCTTTGAGATGGAGAAGAAGAAAATATGCATCTGAGAGTGCCTCGCTAGAATATAAATGTCAGCGCTGATAGATATCTATGAGAGAAAATTTGTGTGGGAGTAATAATTTAGTAATAAAATAGGTCAAATTAATTCTTATGCTGAAGGGGATACCTTACAATAACCATTTTGTAATTTTATGTTTGACAGTTTGCTCTGCATTATGTGGATAGGTGGAGCTGAGATAATGTAATCCATTTTCGATTGTAAACAAGATTGCTTTAAGAGCTGCTGTAGTAAGATGCATGTTGACTGACTTTAAGCCAAAAGGTAATTGCCTCCGAATATTAATGTACGTGTGAGGATTTTGTTTTTAATTCTGGAATTTCGTCTTTGCCCAAACCCCGCTTTGCTGCTAATTGAAGCTGATGGCAAGTGTTGCACTTTGGGCGCTTTGCTTTTATCTTACGTGGCCTGTGTGCCTTGGAGAATGCCACTCGCTGTGGCTGTTTTCATTTTATTAAGTACCTTTTGAACCGATGAGGTTTTTTGGAGATGCTCTTGCTGTCCTACAGCAGCTGTGACTAGTTATGGGCTAGGGGAGGAATTAAAAGTTATGAGAAAGGGAAGAAGTTTCTGCGCTAATTAATTGTAGCCTCTCGGAGGAATTAAAGTTAAGGTGTTGATCTTGTGCTGTGTAGCTGGAGAGCTTTCTCAGGAGTGATTGAGGACCTGTTCAAATCTTACTTCGCTCCGTGGGATCTGCGCCTATCTCCGTACGCTTTTGGAGCAGACTCTTACTCTCTGGGCAAGACAAGCTTAGTCTGGGGGAACATCAACCGGCTACATTTGTTTATGAAATTGTTTTAGATGCGGAAAAGAACAGCCAGTTTATGATCGAGTTGTACCGCTTCTTCCCATTTACGTTCTAGCACTTGGCCCCTGCGAGCTGTTGTGTTAGCCGCTGCTTCCAGCAAGGCTTAGCTCTGGGAACAGTGGGACTGGTGTTGAGCAGCGGAACTGCCACTGGGCTCTGGAGCAAGCTGCAGTTGGAACAGCACTGCAGGAGCTGGGAAATGTGGTGTGTGCCCAGTGTTCATCTGTATTTTATTGACACTGGATGTGTGGACTGTCGTTAGTTGGGACTGTTTAAAAATATTATGACTGACAACTGCCCCATATGCTCTTCTAGCAGAGAGTACTATTTGTGAGGCAGGCATTCAAAGTGGAGTTCAACATGCCTTGTTCTCTGTTGCGATGCCAGCAGTTTTTCTAAAAAAGCAAAATCAGACAACCCAATGGGGTATTTTTAGCTTGGATCGATTCACTGATTCAGTTTGCTGCACGGTCTCGCGCGGTGAGAGGGTGGTGTCTGAGCAGGGCTGGGAGCTCCTGGTGCTGGTGTTTCTGCAGAGGCAAAGGTATGCCGAGCTAGCGCATCTATAAATTGCACTTGTCAAGGAGGCAGCAAATTGACTTTCCTGCCGCCTCTGCCCTGGTGCAAAGGGTGGTCATCTCTTCCACAGAGACGGGGCCAGCAGCTGAAAGGCAGTGGCTTTGCAACCAGCTCTTTTGCAGGTCGCCTTTAGCTCATGGCTCACGGTTGGACTATAACCTCACATAATGTCTCTAGTTAAACGGTGGGCTGTAAGTAGGTGGTGTTATGGGTGGAAACCGTTACAGAGAGACAGACTTGAATTTTCCATGTTCCTGCACCTTGCACGAGCTCTGGGGTAGTGAGGTTTTTTGAGCGTGATTTTAAAATTCCGTAGTGTCCCATCTCCAGTGATTTGGTCTGACGCTTCTTGAAGTCAAGGGGAGTTCTGGTGGTAATTCAGTCATTTTTTTTTTTGCAATGCGATGCTGCTTGTAGCAAGGTTGTTCTGTGGATACCTTTGCTGAAAAATTACTGAGCTACAGAAAGATTTGACTGTAGGCTGGTAAGCAGAAGAAGAGAGGGTGTGTGGGTTTGTGAATGTTTGTTGCCCATTAAGGAGTCTCACTCTTTGCTGGGGCTGCTTCGTTAATATGATAAAAATAACGTATAGGGATTCTAATAATTAATTGTTTGCTAATGGATCAAACATTGTCCGTCTGAAGCGAAGCAGTTTGAAAGAGCCTTTTTAATGAAAGTTGACTGGAGGTATGTCCGATGGCCGTTACAAACTTGTATTTAATCGTGTGTGTTTTTCAGTAGCTCCTTGCCATCCTGTAATGGGATTGGAGTGGGAGAAATAGAAACCTGGTCGTTTCCCGGCAGATAGCGATAAGTTTCTTCTCAGTCAGAATGCTTTATACACTGTGATAGGTCTATAATTATTATCCTAAGATTGATGTTTTTTGGGGGGAGTGTAAATTTGTGCAGCAGTAATCCATTAAGAAATCAATAATCATTCTATCCTGAAATGCAGTTTCTCTGCAACATTATAAATACACACCAAAGATTTGAAACTCTGCTCGTCTCCCTTTCTCCGCCTCCCTCTTCCTGCTTCCCTGAAGTTCAAGTTCAATGTCCTTTGCTGTGTCGGAGAAGCGATTATGTGGTAGGACTTTGACAAAACAAGGATGGTAGTGTTAGCGTAATGCTGAGAGCCAGTAAAACTTTAGTGTGAAATTTGCTTTTCCCCCCAATCCCCTTTTCATCTCAGGGAAATTTCCACTCTTCTCAGCCTCAGTTTCTTCCCTGATGGGGATGATGAAGAACATGGCTTGTTTCTCCGTAGAGGACTGTGGAGAGGAAGTGTTGTGCAAGTGTAAAATGGTGGTTTGCATACATTTCCTTTTTCTCACTCCTCCTCGTTCAGGCTTGGTTCTTGATGGAACAGTACAGAATTTTGACTATGAGAGGCCAGCACATCCCGCAGGACTTCCCTTTTTCCTCTGAATTCTCCCCAGGTGGGCAAGCACATTTTCAAAATGCTGCTGTAAGTTATCCCCCGATCTACAGAGCTGGAAACCTACTTCATCTCAGAGTAAAGGTGTTTGTAGCTGATAAAGAGTAGACTATGTGAGGGAGACTGAGAGTATTATGTATGTTTCTCAGTGAAAAGCTGAATTATATGGAGCAAGGTGCAGGGCCAGTCTGGGTTTGATCTTGCAAAGAAAATTGTGGATAGCGCAGGAAAAGGCTATTACTGTAGTAAGAGCCACAAAACATGGAGTACTTTTAATATTACATTTCCATGTCTTTTGTTGTTGTTTTTCCTCTACTTCCTTTTTGTTAGAGCTGGTTGAAAAATCAGTTGTAATGAAAAATACCTCAATTTTCCATTTGAGTTTAAATTACTATTATTTTTAGCCAGCTCTGCTGTTGATTGAAAAATGGGGTATTATTTAATGATAGAGCTGTATCTTTCATCAGTGATATTTGTTGTCTGGGCATGCTCAGCTTGGGAGAGGTGTGAGAACTCAGTACCTGCGTTTTACTTGTCTGAGAACATTGTCATCTGAGCGAGTGGATGCTCACCAGCCATTTCAGCTTTGAGAGGGTGAGAAAGACCAGAGTGTTCACTGCATTTTTCCTTTTGAGATTTGAGAACCTCAGGTTATGTGCAGAGGGTCTAGCAAGCGTAAAGCGTGAGTTTTCCTTGTTATTAGTCACGTGTATACCTTGGCTTATTGGAGCAGGCCATGGGAATACCCACATGGGTGGAATTATTTCTGTATGTGAGTGTTCACAGGCTTGTGTTTTGGGCAGGGTGTGCGGAAGAGCTGATGGTGAGCAAAACTGGACGCTTAGAAGCCAAACACTGTTTCTTATTTGCGTGGTCACTTTAAAATAATTGAAGGCTGCTGTTGTGGTAAATTCCCTCAGTGTAATCCTGTAAGGGGAGAGCCTTCATGCAGGGCTTGCTTGTGGGATACCTTTGACTTGCACTGGCGTCCATCGGAAAGCATGAAGTCGTGGTGCTAGCAGGAAAAGGCCCAGGGCTTGCCAAATGTGTTCAGTAGGTTTCCATTTAGCATTGACTTTTTGTCAGGTGAATTGCTTTTTTTTGTCTTTAAGGCCATGGACCCCACAGTGGGTTGTTTTCCCAAGAGTAAGGAATATTTCTTCGTTTACTTAAAACTGTCCCTCCAATCTGGATGCTGGTAGCATGTGAGTTTAGAGAGGGCTGGCATTTTGTGGGATTTGACTTTTCTTAATTTATTAATACCTTGTAACTTGCATCACTTCTCTGTTGGCCCGTGTACTGATCAATGGCTTTTATACATCAACACAATTCTGAATTTTGAAAATAACTATTTTTTTTTTTCCCCTCCTTTCTCTGGCCAACTTGTGATCTAGGAGCAGCAGCTGATTGCAGAAAAATCAGCTGTCAATGATTTGCTGAAGTGCTCATGCAAATGACATGTGGCTTTTCAGTGAAATAGGAAGACTTTATCACATCTTTTGGGGTTTTACCCATTACCATTTTTTTCCAGTGGTTTGCAGAATGGTGAGTGCTAAAAGCCCACTATCAGCTCACAGGATGCTGAGTTTAACAGATAGGGCTTTATTAGCTCTCGGTTGCATTTGTTTTTACTTCACAAGTCTCTATTTAGAATTACCTGTGAGTGATTATTTTCCAGTGTGGTTTTCTAAGACAGACTTGTTTTTTTCTTTTTATTGTTGCTGCTGTTATTTTGAACTATTAAAAGCTCATCACCGTGTATATAAAAGTGTACGTGTTCACTGATAGCTGGAAAGGCAAGTTACAGAAGTTTGTGTAAGTGACTCTGGAGAGAAAAATCTTCAAAGAGAAATATTTAACAAATTGAACAATTAAGAGATGCCATCTCAATCAATAAGTTAGAGTTAATTGGCTGTGTACAAAGGAGTTTTAAACAACTTCCCTGAAGGTTCTGATTATTAGACTTAGAGTGCCTTTCTAGTGAGGCAAGACTGGGAAAAGCTGCTTTCAAATGCCAGTTTAGTCTAAAAAATGTTTCTTTCATCTTTCTTTATTCTAATTTCCAGACTTAAAACCACTTTGCATTGGAAAATGGGTCTATAGGTGTCAGTGAATGAATTTAAGAGTGTTTAATAACAGCCGTGCATTTGTTCTTTTTGATATATCCTACCCCTAGGAGTATCCCGTGCTCTATGACTCCAAACGGCTGCTCTAGAACACAGTTGCTAGCCATTCTCAGCACGTGGCCACTGACAGTCCTGCAGATGTCTTGCGTTCAGGTCTCTGTCACCTCATTTTTCTCTTTCTGTTGCTGCGAGCATTATCAAAGTCTCCCAAGCGCAACGCATTGGCCACAAGACGCGTGTTAGGGCCAACAGTCCTAAATTGCTAGTTCGACTTTGTAGACGTGGCTTAAACCCCATTGGAATGAAAAGGGAAGGAGAACCCCGAGCCCCCTTATTAGTGCCAGCAGACTATGGCTGAGGTTCAGAAAGGGTACATCATCCAAAGATTTCAAAGCCCAAAACAATGTCCTCTCTACTTTCAGGAGTAGAGGTGGGAGAAGAGCTTACCCTCTCTTGCTAAGAGCCACCTGTCCTTGGGATGCCTCTCTTGGGATTGTGTCGGCCTGGCTTTTAGAGATGGCACGGATTGCTAGACCATTTGAAAATGGGTCCAGAATACGTAAAGTTGGACTTCTGAAGAGTTGGTCCTAAGCAACTTGGTCAATGACATATCATAAGTCAGTGACTGAGCCACAGAGAAGCTGAAATGCTTCTCTTCCAGCTACGAGTTCACTTCACCAGACCAACGAGCCTTACTCTCTGGGTTATACAGAAGTGTTACACGTGTTTAATGAAGTTCCCTCCTCTTTGTGTTTGAATTGTGTTGGTTTGGTTTTTGCTATTCATACCCCTCCTCGCGCCACCCCACCATGTTACCTCTACAAGCTGGGGCAAATTCTAAGAAAGAAAGAAATCCCTAGCCTAAAATCAGTAGAATTAAGTAGTTCAAAGCAAAATGCTTTCTCTTCCTTAAGTGCTTGTCCCGGAAATTATTCTCCCCTTTTGGCCCACCAAGGGTCCTCACCAAGACTTGTAAACTGAAGGAGGGTAATAGTTCTCAAATCATTTGAGCAATGCTATATTCAAATGGAGAAATATTAACAAATCTTTTTCAAGCTAATTCTCCCTAGTTCAGTTGGGAAAAGGAGGGGGGAGTAAATCATTGAGTAGGTATAGCTTCCATTCAGCAGGAGCTGCACATGATGGGATTATTAGTATTTCTAAACTAAAGCCCCTGACAGATCTTTGGATACTTAAAGCTGTTGTGATGCTTTACCAGATGGTTCAGAAACTCAGACCGGAATATCTCATTGGCTGGTGCTGAACAATGACATTTCAAACCCACACGTTCATTCGGATTTTAATTTTCAGGAGGATTAAAGCTTTTTGGGATATGGTCTGTCTCTTTCCATATATATACTCAGCACCTTATGTAGTTTAGATGCTTATGCAGTATCTTCATGATTCATCATGTTACTTATGAAAGAGCAGTGTGAGCTGTTGCACGTTTTTAGCCATATACCTGTGCTACCATTCCGATAGGGAGAAGAAAACTCTAAGACTCATGCTGGAGTGTTAGAAAGGTGTGAGCTGTTGCATGCTTTTAGCCATGTACCTGGTCCAGCACGGTGCAGACAGGGTAAGCGTGCAAGTTGTCACCTCACTTCAGGTGCTGAGTGTGACGACTGCAACTGCCTTGTCTTGTATCTGGTAACTGTGTGACCAGGTAATTATGCGGAAACACCATTTTTGATGCTGTAACGCTCTCTTCGCTTCTCAAATTTTGTCTTTGAGACCCCAGCCCTGCAAATGCTAATGCGTTTGCATAGCTTGTATCAAGTGGCGGGTTGATGCTCACGCCTGCTAAGTGCTGAGCGCTTCAGTCCTGGCTCTACACGGTGCTTACAATGAGACCCTGCTGCTCTGGGGGAGCAGACCAAAGGAAACGCTTTAGGATTTTACTCCCTTTCAATCCCATGGCATTTTGAAAACAGGACGGGCTGTCCCTCTGGTGAGGGCCTGCCAATTTAGGCAGTACTCCCTGACTGCCCACGTAACCGTCCTGCTTAGAACTTTGCAGCTAGGGCCTTTCTGCTGCTGCTGAGCTGCCTTGAAGCAGGGATGGGAAGTATTACTATTAAATTTCCTTCTAAATTCCTTAGGGCAAAGATTGCTATTTTATTGTGCGTAGATATATCAGGTGGCCACAGGTTACTGTGTAAAAATGTAAGTGCGCAGATGCTTTTTGTGATCGGGGTGGGGGGAAGGATTTGAGCTTAGTGTTTTGAGAATGGAAAATTTATTTATAACTCTTGCTTAAATAAGAGTGTTAATGCACTTTCTAAAGAGCAAAGAGCCAGAATCCTTTGCTGACAAGTCTGAGAGGTTTTGCTTTTTTTTCTGCTCTCTCTTACCCCTGACAACTCTATTAAGAGAAAATGGCATCTCTATTAAGAGAAAAGCATCAGTGGGGAAAGAGTTTGGTTGTGTTGAGTATATAAAAAAGGACATTTTATATAATTATTTTTACATGTTAGGCTGATACATTCGATGCCACTGTTCTCCATATGATTCGTTCTATTTGTACATGAGTGTTGCACAGTATTCAATAACGTGTGGGGCTTTTTTCTGTTAAACAAGTATTCCCTTAGCTTGTCGCAAAAAGCTGACACATGTTCGTTCTTCACTTCGGGAGTTCTGCATCTGTCGACACTTCAGACATAATCAGTTTAGATTTCAGCAGCTGATTAGTGCTCACCTCTAACCAAACTGGGAAGCTGCTCCTCCAAATGGTAGCAAATAATATCCTAATTAGTCCTCTGCATAACGATAGCAAGACTCTTAGCTGAAAGCTACTGATCTCAGAGGCCTTTCTGTTCTAGTCCAGTGACTTTGCAGACTGTTAGATCAGCATTTATGCTAAGCTTTTATTCCCCCTGCCTCAAAATGCCTCACAGAGCAATTAATTATGCACCTGAAGATAGGCATTAGGCACGCAACAATATTCCACACAGAGTTATGAAAGTTTCATTAGTGTCAGTTAATTTACGTCTGGTTACAAAAACAAGAGCAGGAAAGCTGCGCAGGACTCCGGGATTATCGTATGGCGCTTGTAGATGTTAAGCGTCCCTGTGAAGCTATTTGACCTGGCCAGCCGGCGCAGATGAGCGCAGCTTACGGTGCCCTAAATCCCGGTTTACTCAAAGGAGGAACCTGCGGAGCGAATGGAGCAGAAAATGAAGGGAGGAGGACAATATGGAGAGCGACTCCTCTGTCCTCCAGTGCCTGGCCGGTTGTGACAGCACCAGGTTTTACAAGGAAGTTTTAAATGGGTTTATGCTTTTCTGAGTCTGATTAGTTAGTTAGCAAAACAGGCCCATCCCTGTCTATTAAACTCTGTGTACTTCCTCTTAGCCAACACTATTTTGCACAAGCCTGGAGTTTTGAAATAGATGTCCACAAAGGCATAATTTAATAAATACCCCTCACAGGGATGTCATATCAGCCACTGGAGTATCTCGGGCGGGGAAAAAGTCATGTGAGCGACTCTAGCTGGATTAGCATGACTTGAATAGTGCAAAGAATTGAGGAAAGGAAAGAGAGGGAGAGGATGAAGGGGACAAATGCCTTAAGATGCCTTCAGGAACATGTACAGCCAAAGCTGTCCGAAGGCAGGCTGAACAAGCTGAACACCAGAATGCATGCATATCCAGTCGTATATATAAAAAAAAAAGTTTTAAAAGGTCACTTGGATTTTCAGGTTCGATTCAATAACTTTTTAAAACCCTACTTAAGTTTGAATTTGAGAGAGTCTATTTTAAAATGTAAATTGACTGTAACAAAAAAGTCACTTAACAGCAAGAGTGCTGTTTAAATATTTGCTGCTGAATTGTTAAAGAATGCCTAGCTACTAAAATTGAGAATGTCACAAATTCGGCCCAAAAAGCAGAGCTTGTTGCTAAAAGTGCTTTATCACTGTAGTAGTTGCTTTTTTTTTTTTTGTTGGTGCAGGGGTATTTTTTCTTCCGTTTGTTCAGTTGAAGGGAGTAAGATGGCTTGGAGATGAAAAAGCGGAAACATTTGTTCTCCTCTGCAATCTGGTGAATAAAAATTGGTTTGAGAGGTTGAGGCCAATTGTAATTTGCATTCAGGGTAAGGTTGACATTAATAATGAATTTTAAAATCATCTAGGAAATGAAGCTGTTAATTATCTTTAATATATTAACATGTAAAACAAATGCGTGAATAAATGAATGTTAAGCTTTTAAAACAAGTACATGATATATCCCTTGAGGTAATAAAAAGTGCCTGATCTACTATAAAGCTTACATTTATTTACAAAATCCCTGGTCTCTGTCATTAATAGTTTTTATTTAGAAAACAGCTAAGAAGTCCAAATGCAAGCACAAGGTTAAACTACAGTATTTACACTGGAGTTTCCTTGTTGCTTTTTTAAATTTCAACTTTAAAAGATGATTTATCACTTGATTATTGATTTCCCGTGTCTGTCTTTTTCATAAAATATACTTCTCTTCGAAACAAGAAACACAGTATACCTAATGGAGCTGCGTTTTGGGAGAGCAGCTGATATGCTGTTACTGAAAGAGTTGTTAAACTAAGAAGGTGGAAATTAATCCAGCTATTATAAAGTACATGAGAGGATGTCTAACTGGGAGATTGTGGCAGGCTATAATAGGTAGGAATTACTGGAAAACAAGAAGGTTGCAGGCTGCTTCTGATTCAGTCTCAAAACAGATTTGTTTCAAATATTGGTTAGTGAATTGCCATTAAAAGGCAATTCACAATGAGAATGTGCTGATGTATCTTCCAAGTTAAATCAGAAGGCAATATCAACCTGAAAAAAGAATCAGAAAATGGTACAGAAAGAGTTGACACACTTGGGCTGGAGCAGTGAAAAGAATTTCTGTTGTAACCTGCGTGCCTGAAAATGACAGAGGAGGAAAAAGAACGTTTTTAGGTGACACAAATGTTTTTAGGTGACACAAGATGTCTCAGACACCAACGCGATAAAGTTATGAAAAAGGCACATGTCTGGTGTGATATTGCAGGTAAAGCGTTTCCAGTGGAGAAGGGAAACGTTGATGCTGTTTTGCAAGCCTGAGAACCAGGGTAGCTTAGCCCACGCAGAGGTCGGCGCTTCAGCGACTAGACGTCTTCCGTTTCATGAACTCCCTTCTCAGACTAGTTTGGGAATCTCTCCTCTCTTTCAGGAAATGAAGGTGTATTCTGCTACATCTAGTCAGTCTGGTAAATTAAACCTTTTGAAAGGGCATGAGACTGGGCCCATTGAAGAGCAGAGGAAAGGGTAAATATCAGGTAGCGCGGCAAGCTAGGAAAACTTACAAAATTGTCACAAGAAGCAGCAGACAATGAATAAAGCAAAGTTACCATTTCACTTTTGCCAGAATGCGGGCAGGAGTCTGATACATTTCTGACTGAAATTGTATGGCACTATGGCCTCACAACCAAGGGCTGGAAGTCACATAGGACAAAGGACACCTTCTTACTTTGTAGAGGTCACCGATTATGTGGCCTGCCTGGAACCATAAGCAACGTTTTCCTCATCTTCTCAAATTCTCGCTCGAAGGCTGATGGCAGTCCCTCTCTACTCAGAAGTCCAAACTGGGGGCTGTAATGTCTGCGCACGTATGTGTGCTTTTCATGGGCCACAGTTCAATTGTGCAGCAGCAGAAAAGCCGTTTTTATGTATTCTTCATGACTTTCTGCAACTTCAGCATGAGGTTACTACCCTGTTGATTGACATGAGCTTCAGTAGCAAAACCAAGATTTTTCCTTGGCAAGAGCTGCATTAGGTTTATAGGAAGGAAGCAGTTGCGTACAAGAAGCCCTGAGATACTTGGAGGCATGGTTATGTACTCCCGGTAGCTGGATAAGATGTTCCTTATTTTACTATAGAACTAGGGGAACTGGGAGTTAGTGAAGACTAAGAGTCTTTTTCTTTTATTTTTTTGCTGTGCCACAAGGCAATGAAAGTCTTCAGTTGTTTGTGTTTTCTCCTCTCCGTAAGGGAGGAGGATGGATGAAGGAAAGTCGTCTTGCTGAGCAGCTCTGGAAAGAGTCTAAATGGTGTGATGTTCTTAGGTGTTGCTCTTTCATTAGCTGTTGGATGCAAGGTGACTTCGCTTCTCTCTTGTTACCCAAACTCGAGGCCAGCCACACAGCAGGCTAAATGTTTTGAAGAGGGAAAGAAGTAGTAGAGGAAATGATTGTTTTAAACAATACATCCCTCTTTCTAATAATTATGACAACATGTAGTTTTTAGTCTGACGTTATTCCCTTTAAAATTGTTTCATACCCCTCATGCGCATTTTAAGTGACTTTCATGTGGTTTTCTATAACCCTGTATTGAGAACCTAATCTTGAGTACACAGGGAAACGTTAGGTCGAGAGAGTAAGTCTGAGGATTTGATGTCCCTCAGAGGCAGCGAGCAACCGTGGGTGTGGAGTATGAAAACGTAGTCCTTTCCTTCTTCCACTCGCTTTGTTCAGGGCAAGTTAGGCCGATCTTCAATTGTGAATGAGTGAATACCAGCAGAAATCAAGTCTCAGGCCTGTGTCTGAGGGACTGGAGATTTAACTCTCCTTTGGCTAACTGAAATTCTAATGGCCATGAAAATTCTGGGTGAACCATATTTAACTCTGTATAAAACCTACCGTAAGTTGTGTATAAATATTCTGGCAAATTAGCTTTTATTACTATGGAAGATGTTCACACAGAATGAAAATTCACAGTTAGTGCCAAATTTTTGTGTGGTATAAGGTGCCGTCAGTATAGATCTAATATAGATCTATACTTCTGATTTAGAGCATCTGGTGTTGTAGTTTACTATCATTCATTTTGTTTGTAAAAATTTGCCATCGTTTTTATTTAACATACAGCTCCATAATAAAGCGTTGTTAGGTTTCCTTTCTCATATATTTCTCATCAGAAGGGAAGAAATGCCGTTCTTCTGTAGTATGGTTGAAATCATGAATTCGCTCCAATGATCAAAATCCAATTCTACAATCTACCTCTCCTCCACTGTGCAACAGGATGGTATAATGCCATTCCTGTCACACACCCAAGGTATGCTGGCCAGATAGTAAATGAGGCAAGGGCTTCATTGGGGCTCGCTAACTGGATTTTTTTTGGCAATAGTTAGTAGGCCAGTGTGTTCTTACAAAGAATAAGTTATAATATCCTTAAGGTTTGTAAATGTGTATGTTAATGCCAAAACTCTTTGTGATATATTTTTCAAAGCAGTGTCCACTAATCCTGTTAACAAATAATGGGATTTGTGCATATATCTCCCATGAGCTGCTTTGAAAATGTACCCTTAGAAGTGTCAGAAGTTTTCTGGACACACATTTAAGACTTACTGTATTCTTTAAAGACTAAGAACAGGAATATTGTCAGCTTTTATTGTATTTCTAGTAAATAGAGAAACTAAAAGTGCTTCTTTAAAAAAAAATAAAAAGCCTCAAAATTAACCTTTTGACGAAAATTTTTCATATTTCTGGGCTGCCTCATGTGACAAGGAAAGAAGTTGGGCTTTTCTAAGAGACAAATACATTCTCCCACATAATACAATGATTATATGTCTAGTGCTGTTCAGGAGAAAGGCTCTCGTAACCACTCTTACCTCAAAATATCATCTGCCGTACCTGAACAATAAGAAGTGGTGCATGTATATGCAGTGAATATAGTTTTGTATTTTGGTGCATTTTTGGGGGGGTAAGATTCACCACAAATTAGTACCTGTTCCCCCTGAGGCTGGTTCTTGGAATATAATAATTTATTATGTCATGAACAATGTGACAAATAGGGATTGGTTCTTGCAAATCTCTTTTTTTTTTTTTTGTGATTACAGCTATTTTCACTTCTGGGTTACTAGGAAAAGCACATTCTGGGTGAAAACAGGGGTTTTACCTGTTTCCTTTAAATGAAAGGGTAAACATAACATATCTCATTATCAAGGAATTTGTTTGCTTGAGGCAAGCTGAAAAATGGCGCCCGATGTCTGTAGGTGAAGACAGACCTTGGTGTAATACAGCATCCTTCAAATATTGCATTAGCAATGTTAGTAAGACCTGGTAGGTCCAGGATTTTTCTATGCCCGTGGCCTGCAGTAAAGCTGGAGAAAAGCAAAATAGTTGACTTAGGAAATATCCGTGTCTAAAACCAGGAAGTAGAGAAACATCTTCCTCTGTTCTTGCGGTAGTTCCGCTGCAGAATCACTTCGCGAAGGGCTGTGACACATTGGAGAAGTTCATGGTTGCAGTTTAGGTACAGAATATTTTGAGAGGCCCAATGCTGTGTGGTAAGCGGTAAGATCATGTCAATGATCTGCAGTATCTGAGGTACTTAGCTCAGTGGCAATGAGTGAAGCTGACGCCTTTGTCTACTTGATGGTGGTGGAACTAGCAAAATTGAGAATACCTTAAAGACAGGATAATTTTATTTTTCACTTTTCTTTCCAGAAAAAAAGTTTCAGGTGGTCTGTGCTCACTGTCTTTTATTCCTTCTGAGCTCCTGGGGCTGGATTTTGGCTGTTGGCTGGCTTTTCAGTAGAGACTGGTCCAACACAAACCAGTTGATCTGAGGGCTTAGGCGGATTCATCCAGAACTGCTATTGAGTAGTCTCCTCAAAGAGCAGTTAAAAACTTCAGTTTTCTTCTCTAAGCTGCAGTTGCCCAAATTAACCAGTCATTGAAGCAAATCTGTTTAATTCTGCTCTTCTTTTTACACTCTTCCTTCTTTTCTCAACCTTTTACCACTGTGAAACAGTTGGTGTGTGAATGATGTCTGTCCCTCCTGCACCGATAAAAAGTTTCGAAAAGGTCTCCTAGAAATTGTCTCTTCTGCTGAGAATCAACCTGCCTCCTTCAGTTGTTCTTCATATAGGGGTTTGGTACTTGGTATTTTCCTGATTGCTTTTTGTTGAACTGTTCCTGTGATACTAATAATTTATTCTTGGGGAACTGAATTGGGATTTATACAAGTTAATCAATATGGGTATTTGGAAAATGTCTTAGATCCAACTTTGGTAGCATGTTATTTAGTTTGAGTTAGGCGCTTGTTTACCTTTGACCAATCCTGTCGCCACTGACAAGGGATATGAAGACACTAGCAAGCCCCTTTGGCACGTACAAGATGTGAGTGTCTACCTAAGTGCCTGGTATAATGAAGTCTTCTGTAAGAATAACTACATACTTTACTTCTTTACCGATTCCTGTGTACAATACTGAAATTTCTCAGCCGCGTTTCTGCTGTGATCCCTAGTTAAGCGTGGAGGATTCTTACCGTCTTCAGCCGTGGTAGAGGCACCTGCATCTCATTTCCCTCAAGCTCCATCTTGAATTTGGCCAGGTTTTTTGCTCCCTGTTCTCCACAGCTTTTCTAGACCTTCTCTAGTTTCCAGAACAAATGTCTTTGTGATTCATATGAATGAAGGCCAATACTTGATTTTTTTTTCTTGTCCAATGTACCGAGTTTTGGTTTTGATTGCTTGTGTGTGCTAGCCTTCAAGCGTGAACTATTTAGGCACACGTGACGGTATACTGATGAAGCTACTTCAGGCTCGCATCTATCAAACATTAATTGACACATGATGGCTCTGTTCCTTCACTGACCCAGTCCCATTTCTGTTTAGTTTCATTATTTTGTTTGGGTTTTTTTCATTATTCTGGTTTTTAGCTTCTGTAAAATGATGTGCGAATGTAATACACTGAAATACAGAAAGGGAAAGCGAACCCAAAGCGTGTTACGGACTTACTGTGCTTCTGTCAAACACATACATAGGCAAGAAGAGCCTATATAAATAAATGACTATATGTGTATTTTAACTGATCTCTGGAGGAATCTTTTGATTTCATTCCAATTTGATATGTTTTCACTTTTGGTACCCATTGGCTCTTGTCCTTAACTCTGTTTACTGCATAAGTTCCTACTTAAGTGAAAAGTTTGGGAAGAAGACCTTTAGTTGTTGCTGTCTGGTGCAGAGTCTTGCGAAATGCTTTTTAGCACTCTGAGTATACAACATCCCCCGAAATTCCTTCACATCACTACAGTATCATCCCTGGGAATTCCAGAGGCTTTGCCGAGTGTGACCTCTTCTGCCTCAGTGCAGCCGCCACAGTCTTCAGCACGTTGCTTTCCGCATTTTTCCTAGCGTTTCGTTCTCATGGCATGCGGTTTCCGAAACTTTCTCCCTGCAATTCATTCTCAGTGTTACGGCTGATAATGGCACCGCTTATCTCTTGACCTAACATAAAGTGATACTAAACCAAAGGCCATTCTAACAGAACTCACTGAAGATTGAGCCAGTGTTGTAGGAATCTTAGTACAGGGTCATTTGTGTGACAGCATCATTCTTGTGATGGACTAGAATTAAGATTCATTCTACACAGAGACTCAGTCTTTTTTTTGAAAGCTTGATGTAAATAACAAAGTTTTTTGGCTTGTTTCTCATGGGGATGCGGGTTTGTGGCCTTCCTTCATATTTTTTTTTTAATTATTATTTTTTGGGGGGTGGTATTAGCTGCAAACAACGTAATATGCTTATTTCTGGTTTGCAGAGACGGAATTTTTAAAGCAAGCTGATAGTGAGCCAGACTCTCTGAAACTTTAACGTTGCGGTTAGCAGACAGCAAGTCTATGAAATTAGATCAGCGTTACCTCATTATTTGGTTTTATTTTTTAAATTTATTTTTTTTAATTCTGTAGTGTATCCCATAGTTGATGCTGTTGCTGTCTTACCAGTCATACCCAAGATGCACTGAATTCCAAACTGGCAGCAGGGAGGAGGCCGAAAGAAAGGTCTGTGGCTTAAGAGTGTTGAATTCGGCGTGTGAAGTCATTGCCAGGAGCGGAGCAGCCACGGAGGATGTCTGACTTCTTTGGGAAGGAAGGTCTGAGTGTAAACTGCTCTTTGACATCACAGGAGTAGGTTCAGTTGGGGGATCTGGGCAGTTTGCAGAGCTTGTAGTAGGAGCCGCTTCCCTGGGGAGAAGTGGCCAGGGGCGGTATGGCTCCTTGCGGGTGCTCTGCTTGCCTGAGTGGGTATTTGCCTCTGCGCTCTCAGCTGTTACAGCCTCCACTGCAGCAGAAATCATCCCCGTGTGGGCTGGTGGGATGAGGTAGGAGCAAAAGTAACTTGAAAACTCGTACCTATTTATATAGATATATAAAAAAAATACATTTTTCTTGTCTTGGAAATACTATTAGCAGAGTCTGGGAGTAGCTGAAAGCTTTATTCCCATCTGTTACACTGTGCATGGCTCTTCTAAGGTGTGACTTTATCAAAGCTGGAATCAAAACACAGTCAAGCTCAAGGCAGGCTTGATCTAGTTGAGATTCCCTTCACCCTTCGGTAGACCGTAGCAATAGGGAACAATGGATGTACTGCTTAAGTTCATTTTTTCCGTAAGTGTGGTTTTATTGGCAATTAGTGTGTAAAAATAGCACTTACTGGCTTCAGAATCCTTCCCTCTACTTTCAGACTTGTATTTGCTCACTTTGCCTAGAAATAATGGAGGTTTCTACTCCAGCTGTAGTATTGACTGAGCCAGTAGTCATAAATGCCACATTAGAAGAACAGGTCAGTGGGATTGTTTGTTGTCCCAGCTGCAGAAGTTTTACTGTTGAGTTTTTTGCACGGGCCAGGAGAACCGTTTAAATCTCGGATTAATCTTCTGGGCTCAGGAAAAGAAATCGTTTCAGGTTAAGCTAATATAACATTGTACAGAACTGGATTTTTGTTGGTTTTTTTTGCCTTGCATTTCAGGTGTGCTTTCAGTGCTTTGTGAAGGCTTTCATGAGTCAGTGGGAATATTGTCACTAACTCAGTCATGACACATTGTAGGGAGAAAGACTGAAAAAGGAAAGGAGGGATCCAGGGGGCAGACTGTCATTTGTACTTGTCTGCAATCCCCTGACTCTGGCAGAGTAGCAGACTGCTCGAGGAGATAAAGGTAAAATTGGCATCTTCCCCATTAACTCACATCTCTCAACTTACACCTAACTTATAGGTAAAATGTTTAACCCCAGTGGTTTGGTTTTTTTGGGGGGATGGTTGTTTTAGGGGAGGCAGGTTTTGATGCAAGTAGGGAGAAGGGATCTTTATTTTGTATATTGTTGAATTAGTTTTCAGGAGCTTAATGAATACTAAAACATCAGCTCTTGCTATTTTGTTTTCTTTTTCTTTTCCTTTTTTTTTTTTTTGTCTACCTGTGACAGTTTACCAACTCCGTTCTTCTTGTGGAAATTTTATTGTGTGACTGTTTCCTTGTTTAGTAATACAGTGGCTTGGGAGGAAGCAACTTAATACTTTTAATCTAATTTTAAAACCTCAGAATAGGTCATTCACTCCTCCAAACAATTTCTAAAGATTTTTAAAATAAGGCATAACTTGATTTAGAAGGTGAGGAGTAAATTGTCAGAGCCAAAACTTTGAAGGAGCTTTTATGTGTAACCTTATTGGGATTTTTAATGGGCTAAATACAGCATTGTAGGAAGAAGCTGTAAGCTGAGAAGCTCTCCATCTCAGCAGATCCTTGGGGATATGCCCTTGGGAGAGTTTCAGACTGCTAGAAAATGTGGAAAAACAAGAAGATTGCTCTGCAGGGATGGACATAAAGTAGGGAGAGGTTGGGAAAGAGAAATCCTTCTGGCCCCCTTCGTTATGAGAGTAAAATGACACTTCTGGCTAGAAGCCAGTGAAACCTGGGAGATCTAGGATGGTGCAGGCAGGACTAGCAACAAGTTTTGTCAGGGAATGGATTGGATAAATGCAGATCTGCCTCAGTGTTGTGGATTTTGTTCTGAACACAGAGCATTAACCCCTCTGTTCCGGCTGCTTTCCAGAAGCAGAAATGAGACAGAGGCACTCAACCCCTCAGAGGAGATGGGGAGAAAATTGTGACTGGTTTTAATTAAACTTGGAAAAACAAGCAGAGATAGAGGAATGCTCTGGCAGGAGGTGTAGGATTGTTGTAGGAGCATGTTGTTGTGGTGCTGACCCGACAATACAGAGGTTAACAGCCGTCCCATCTTCTCTGCGCAATCAAAATTCGGCAGTGCTGTGGAGAGGGGGCTGCCAGGCAGATCTGCTTACTCACAAAGAGCATTGAAAAAAAAATGTATTTTTTTAATCAAAAGAAACTGAAAATAATTTTCAGCAAGAAATGCTGCAATCTGTCATCCTGAAAGGTGCTGATTTTGATTTACAATTTTGATGCACCCTTTTTGTTTCACCTCTGTTGGTCCACCAAGGTATGGTGGAGCTGGTGCTTCCAAGGAGACAGGGAAAATGCTTGTGATCTTGAAAGATGCTTAAGGGAGAATGCAGCACTTTTCATACGTCTATGGAAACTCATTTTTCTCTAACCGTAAATTGGTCAGGCCCGTGACAGGATAAAAAGTTCGTCTTCTAAGTTAGACCATTAAGGGCTAGTTTTTCAAAAGAATATAGGGTCACTCTGTTCCCCTCGAAGTATGTCTGAGGCAGTCAGAGGTGTGAATGCAGCTTCTGCAAGTTTACCTGGGATAATTCTCAATGAACTCGTGTGTATGTGTAGGGAAGGCCAACGGCTTTGGGCATCGACCCTGATGGCAGCCCAGGGGAGCCTGCAGGCACCGTGGCACCAGTACCCAGGAGAGCAAAGGAGTGACAGATGCCGCCTCAGAGGAACCTCGGGAAAGCTGACTCTGGCCCTGCTGAGCATGCTTGGGAATTCATGTGTATCTGCACAATCTCCTCATCTTCAGGGGACGGTGTTTAATTTTTTTTTATGAGAGTTGCGTGTAAACATGGGAGGGTAGAATTTGGCCTGTAAATACGATCTATTTGAGAATAAGCCTTTTCCACAGCTGTATAATGATAGTTTTCATTTCTTCAGTTAGAAACAAATGAAGGCTGCAATCCTAAAAAGACTTACACGGAGGCTTTATTTTAAGATTCACCAAGTACTGAAATTAGCCTGTAACTTCAGGGCTTTTAAGTTAAGCATGCTGGTTTCTTCAGAGCCTCTGGCCATAGAGCGTTTCACCTTGGAATATTTGTACTGTTCCAACTGCTATAAGTCTAGACATGATATCTTTCTGTTTCCAAAGCCTAAGATTTATTTTCAAGTCCAACTGTTTGCAACAGGAAGATAACAAGGGACAGTACTTTATAATGATATGAGGTAAAGCTGCCCAGTTTATTAAAATTTTGTATTTCTAACTGGGAAGAATTAGCAGTTGTGTTTTAGGAGATCAAAATGACAAAAACACCCGTGAAGGATAACTCTGAACAATTTGTCATCATTTGAACCTTTTGGCAACCAAAACCCTTAGGAAATACACTTTGTAAGATTTAAGGATATAAGGTATTTAATTTTACATCCCTTGGGTTTTGGTACTGGCAGTACCCTAAAGAATGATACCGTTGATAAAAGTTTAGGGGTTGGTTGTTTTTTTTTCCCCTGAAACTTGTAACTAATCTTTTGCCGCACAAAGAGGAAAATGTAGGGAAAAGGTGCTAAAATGTTAACTGGCTGTAGTACTGGGGATTCATGAATGAAATCTGAATTGCCTTGTGTCTGAAGGCTCCTGAGGGCAGGGAAGAAGTGCAAAAGGCGTTGCTGTTTACAGCCAGGTTGTCACGCTTAGCGCAGCACTGTTGCTCCAATCCTAATTTTACATTTTTACCTACTTGCTTTCAAATATCATCAGCCTCTTCTATTCCCAGGATGCTTAGTTATAAATCATACCGAACCTTTGAATCCTTGACTCATTTTTCGCTATGACTTTTTTCCTCCTCTGTGGTATGAAGTACATGTGTGTTATCTGCTCACCTAGTGCAGATCTGAGAGGTGGTGTGATCTGCAGGAATGAAAACTGGGTTGGGAGAAAGGAGTTGGTGAAGTCAACTCTGCCTCATGGGGCAGAGTTAAGCAAGCTGCTTCAGCTTTCTGTTTCTTTTTTCTCCCTTGTGCAAGGAAAAGGGTAAGGAAAAGGGCAAGACAGGGTAAGTCTGCTTCCCAGGATAGATGTTGGATGGAATAGTTAAGTAAATCCCACCGGAATCTTTGGAAGTGTCCCTAGGCAGGACACGGATATCCTTTAGTGGCTGTTAAGAGTGATCTGCTACCCAGCAGTGATCTGTCCTTATTTGCTCTGCCGTTGTTTTACGTGGTGTGTGTATGATCTGTGCTTCCTGTGTTCCTGAGCACATTTACCTGTGGCTCTGAAAGAGGCATAGGAAAGGTCAGCTGTCTTCATGCATAGTATTACAGACCAGTATAAAGACCAGTTTTCTGGTGCGGGGTGCCTTTAGCACCCTGACGTACGCCACAGTTGTTCAGCCTGGTGTGTGGTCAAAACGTGCATGTCCACTAAACACTGAAAAGTCACTTAGGGGAATCCTGCTTCTTTTTGCTTTTCTTCTGCAGTTTCGCTTTACGAGCACCTTTCCTCCAGTTGGGGAAAGGCTGGCAAACAAACACTCTCTCACCTGCCAGCAAGGACCACACCTTGGGCTTCCTGAGAGTCATAGCAGTCAATAATTTATTGCAGAGAGTACAAATCTCTTTTCCAGCTCTGCTCAGGCAGCAACCAAAGAACTCAAAACAACTGGTGATAATGCTCATTAGAATAATCTCTAACCCGAGAGCAGTCATTCTTAATAAAATCCAAATAGTCATTTCCCCCCCACTCCGCTGCTGCCTCTTAAATAGCACAGAAAACCTGTTGATGTCTCAGAGCTTCGCTGTAGGAAGAAGTGATTATTTGTTCGTCCCTCAGATCGGGGCACAGGTTCACGCAGTGCTGCCGCGCTGTTCCAGCAGCGGTGTGACTCACTATAGCGAGAGAATAAGACCCTCATCCCTTGCCTGCTTTTCTTACGTCGTTGCTATCACAGGCTGTGAACTGCCTCTTCTTCCGGTGGCGTTACTCGTGACCAGACTGTGCTTCAAAAATCAGGAGAAAACCTGGAGCTGTGAAAAGCCAAAGTTTAATAAACCAAAACAGTGTTTTCTGGGAGAGGATTTTTTTCATTTCTAGTTTTTATGTTGTAGATCTGGTTTAGAACATAGCCAGTACAACTCTCTTGAGCACTAACTAGCTTTTATTAAAATTCCATAAAAGAGAAAGAAAGAATTCTTGAAATTTAAGGAAGTAGTTATTTTTTTTTACTTTTATTATGAAAGATCCTAGAAAATATCTAAGCACAGCTAAATTCTCTGTGTGTTTCTTTAGGACTTTTTTCCCTGTCTGTTTCTTTATTATTTTTTTTTTCCTCCTTTGAGAAAAACCCATAGTGTTTCTTTTCCATTTATCTTTATGGGTCTCTTTGAGAAGATTGCTCTTTCAGGGAGGGTGGGGAACCGCGTGAGTCAGCTTGCGGAATTTCTGCCCTAGCAATACTTGTGAAGTTATGAGGAACTCCAGCCTCTATTCATCCGCTGTTTTCCAGTGGTGTGCTCTTGTACACACTCCTAACCTGGAATTAAACCTGGCCTCGCTCAGTGGCCTGACTGGAAGACTGGTGGTAAGGAAGACAGCATGGTGGACAGCCACATGTCCCAGTATTTTCAGGGTGAATCAGAGCACTCCTGTAATGAATCCTGAGTTCATTACATTGGTCGTACCATCAGAGTTCAGGACTGTCCTCAGAAGAGCTGTGTACGTAATGTGCTTGTCATTTACAAGGGAGTGAAACAGGTTGATAGAAACCTTTGAACTACCTGCCTCTGGCACCCACAGCCACAGAGAAGAAGCGTCAATGCTTTAGGGAAAGATAACAGCCAAGAAGCTGTGACTTCTGTGCAGGCGTTGATAGGAGAAGCTCTGTGGGTTGAGAGTTTGGACTAGAGGCTTGTAACAGTGTCTTCTGATCTTAATGTGTCCAAATCCTGCCTGACTCTGGACTTTTCAAACCATGCTCCTTCTTCGTTAGTGGTACTTTTCCTTCCACGGTTTCAAAGCGACTTAATGGTGGGTTCTGTCTTGCCACGTTTCTCGCTTTTTGCAGGAAAGCTTTCATAGGTGAGTGTGTGTCTCCGTGTCTTCTCGCTGCCGTTGTTCCTCTGTAGTTGTTTCTCCCATGGGAATAGAGGAAAGAAAAGAGCCTGGTGTTTATCACTCTGGAGCAGAAGAGATCTTGGGCTTTATTAAAACCAGTGTCATTGGAAGGACTTTTACTGTACACTGGAAGACGAATGTATGTTACCTAAACTGGGAAAAGGGAAAGATTTGTATTTATTTTTCCAAGAATCGGTAAAGCAGTTAAAATAAGTACAACATTTTCTCTGGCATAAATTAATTCATGATCTTTTAAGAGGAATTTAGTATAATAAATTCCAATAATATAAAATACTCTAAAACTTTCTTAAATCCAGGCTTATACTATTGTAAGAACTTGCCTTCAGCATGATGTGGAAAACATGGAAATGAAGACATGGGCAAGCCATGTCCTTTTAGGACTTCTAAAGGGACAAAACAGGCAGGAAAGTAAAACAGAGGTGGTGACAGGCATCACCCCACCCCAAGGTTGGGAGGGCATAGCAATGAGGTCCGGCTTTGCTTGATATCTCCTGAGGATGACTTGTTCTAAAGATGATTTAGGACTGTTGTCTTAGGAATAAATGGTTTCAGGTGAAGAAGCTGGTAAAAGACTTTACAATTTCTGTGGAAGGGTCTAGAAGTTCTTCACTGAAAATCCTGTCCACATAGAGTTTTTTTTCAGAGGAACTTCAGTCTTGCAGAAGCTAGTTATGTAGTCCAAACTAGTAATTTAATCTTATTCTGTAGGCCTCTCCAGAAATCATCACCTTGCAGAACAGGTGGGGTGAAATTATTTGCCCTGTGGAGATGCTTACTTATTTGGGTTGACTTCACAGGGAACCTAGACAGTGCTAACTGGGGCTTGGCTAGCCAGCTCTTAAATGTGTAAAACTGAGTGGCGTAAATTTGCCCTCGCAGCAGTTAACGGTGAAGCAATAGTTAAACCCGCCACGGGGAAGGACCAAGACAGATGGGATTGCGTGCACAAAACCATGCTGGAATTTGAGTACAGTGAGGACATCTCTCGTGTTGGTTACTTGAAATACAATTGTTTTGATAGACTATCCTCATAATGGCAGTGATCTTTGTAGTGTCACAAGGTGCTGTCTGCTCGTGGACTCGTACACACTGGAATGAGAAGTTGGGTTAAATATACGACCCACCAGATGATGCCCTCTGAAACGAAACCAGGGATAAAAATGACAGACTTCTCCATTTGCCTGAGTAACAGAGACATAGCAACTGCCATACAGACTCAATGATACCTTACCGAGGAGCAAAGTCCTTAGAAGTATTTATTTAACTTTATAAATATAAAACACTTTTGCTTTTTCTCTTCTTGCTTTGCTGATACAACAAAAATAAACTAACCAACGCCACTAAAACCCTAAGGCTCCTTAGGCAGCTCTTCACTTGAGCTTATTTCTCCATCATCTCCCATTGCCAACGTGTGAATGTCATGTGATTTTTTTTTGTTTGTTTTTTTTTTTTTTTTTTTTTTTTTTTTTTTTTTTTTTTTTTTTTTTTTGTTAAGAAGGAATGGGGGAAAGGGTCTCAATCTGGAAAGAGCTTACGCTTACATCATGGTCAGAAATTTGTCAAGGGTCTTTCTTGTTCTTACGTGGCCCCGAGCAGGTGTGCCGGATGTCAGCTCCTAGAGGAAGTGACCGGGCCAGCATCACAGCCAGCCCTATTGCTGAGTTAAAGCAGACAGCCATTTCCAGCTGGATGGAGTCAGAGTGGCTTTAGACATCATCTAGAGCAAGCTTCAGCAGCTGCCTCTGGAGCTGCAAAGCGACCGTGCTGTCTGGCCACAAAGGGCTGGTTTCGCTGAAGCAGCCTTTGTGGATTAAGATCCAATTTAGCATTCGGAAGGTTGTCACAAATAATAATGAGGTACAGCCTGACAAACAGCACAGTCAATAAAATAATACGGTCCCTCTATGTGCCATGGTTCTCTGCTCTACATGAGGTACAGAGACCAATTTTGGAGTTATTAGGTCTGAAGCTTGTCCTGTTCACTAACTTGTGAATTCAGAAAAATAGTGTTATTGAAGGCAGCAGGATGTAGGCAGCCTGTAAGACCTGCCACTGCCGAGTCCGGGCTTGTGAATATTGGACCCGAGTGTGAATGGTATAGAAAGAGAGATTCATTGTTCTTTTTTTTTTTTAGCTTGTAATAGTGTCCTGCTTTCTGCTGCTGATAGCTACGGGACTTTATTATTATTATTATTTGAATTTCTGCTGAAAACGTGGAAAGTTTGAATAAATAATGAAACATGAGCCAAGTCTGTTATCTTGAGTGCATTCACCATTATCTCTCTTGCATCTCCAGATACATACTTGTGCAGGCTGACTATATCTCGCCCTCCCCCATGCCTTCTAATCCATCAAGCTGTGTCCAGATTGCTACAGTTCTGGGGTTTTCTTTTATTGCTTGGTTTATTTGTGGGCTGTTTGGTTTTTTTTAAACTGGGACAAGTCCATATTCTCAGTAAGAAACAGCCTGACGCCCAGCCAAAACAAATATAGAGCCGGCTACCAGTTATTTAGCATTTCTTGTAAACTCTTTTTCACGAAACTCCCTCACTAGATCCACAGTTCCTTAAGAGAGCAACTGGGGTGTTAATCCAGTGAGCAGAAAGGGTGTGGAGAAGCTGCTGCAGACTTTGACCAGCAACAAGCAGTCTTGATAGCATCTGTTGTGCAAAGATAAGGTTTGGAAATGGCAAGGCCAGCTTTGGAATAACTGTATCCTTGTTTCTCTGCCCTTGAGGACGATGGGGACAAGTGCCTACATGTGTTGGATTTTGTTAGCTGGATCCAGTTGCTGTGTTGAGTTAATGAAGGTCATGTTATTCAGTGGAATGCTGGGAAAGCAGGAGAAGCTGAAACTGAGCTGGCCCCATCCCCAGGCAAACTGGTTTTAACCAGGAAAAAGTCGGAGAATGCGAAGAAACTTCTTGTACATCACCTCAGGCAGTTATGTATTCTGTTTCCTAGTTACATTTTTTTTTCCTCCTGGTATCCATTCCAAAACAAACAAATGGAGAGAGAGAGAGACAAAAAAAGGCATTCCTTAAAATAACCCTTTAACATCTCGGGCCAAATTCTCTTCTCCTCAGGCCTGAAGATACAGTCTGTCTGTGCTGATATTGGTAGAGGGCACGCCAGATATATGCTGCAAGGACTGTAAAATGAAACTATGATCCTTTTTTATTCATTCAGAAGTAGACTTGTAGGACTGTGGCATGTATTAGTGGACCACACTGAATGACAGGATAGATAAATGGGCACTGCAGGTGCAGCGTGTCTCGACTTTATGCTGTTGCACCTTTTCCTTTGGCTGTGTAAAACGGAGCACTGGGCGGGAAGGATCCCTGGCAGTGTTTGGGAGCTGTAGATAACAGCTCTGGTGGAACAGGTAGTAGTAGTAACTTTGTTCCAACAGTGACTTGGGTCTCTAGAAGTAGTACATCAGTACAAGTGTTTCTGTTGGGCTTACTGGGTGAAATGACACAGCCCAAGCCAGCTCCCAGAGTGCTTCAGTTAGCTGACCTACCTTGTGAGTGCTGAAACCTCAGGCCTCCAGTACTGACTGCACATTTTCCCTTCACTGGGGCATCTGCAATGCATGATTGTCATACTGCAATGCTTGAATAAACCTGAAGTTTTTGTCTGTGGGTGATCACATCCACTTTCCCCTCCTACACTGTGTTATTCTAGTCTTTCAACTAACTTTTGTCTCAAAAACTGTAGGGAGTTTATCATGCCCCATTTTGGAGCTGACCATTTGATCTGCTTCTCAGCCAAAGTAGAAGACATTTCTCAGCCTCCCTGCCTGGCTGCCCTATGTCATCCTGGTTTGAGCTCCTTTATACAGCTCTTAAAATGCTATATAAGGTTCTGAAAAGTATCACATTGCTTGGCTCAGTGCTTAAGGCAGTAGGGCACGCAGTCTCTTTGGCATACTCCACCAGCCAGTGAAAACAAGGGTAAGCCAGCTCATCTACATCTTGGCGTTGGCAAGGATGACCAGAGCCGTAGCTCAGCAAGAAATCAGCATTCCCTCTGCAAGTGAAAGGTCGGGAATGCAGAATGCTCACGGCCTTTTTAAGAAGGTTGAAAGTTTGCCCTCCTGTTTTTTTACGAAAAAAAGAGGGCAAATTGGAGGATAACAGTCCCATTTTCTGGTCTGTGTTTGGCTGTGAATGTGTCATCTATTTAAAGAATGGTCACGTGTAATATTTTGAAAAGCTGGTAACCTCTGGGTCAAATTCATTCCGTCCAGTCCTGCCGTTTGCTTGACTCACCAGTGGGTGATGACGTTCGGTGTATCCAGCTGACATCCACGTTCTTTCCTGCGCCTAAATTCTCCAGCTAAAAACCAAGCCTATCTGAGTAGGTATTTTCTCATTAAAACCTGTGGTGCTAGGCTCTAGGGCGGACAGTGTTCCGATGAGTTCAGGATGCTGTGATATTTTTCAATGTGTGTGTGTGTGTGCACCTTTACTATCCAAAAGCACAGACACAAATGTACTGTTATCAGTCTTACTGCAAGAGTGGGTGAGAAACTATTCAGAGCAGCTTTCTCCCTGCTGGAAGCCTTTGGTGTCTAGAAATCAAAGTTCTTTGAAGATGTGTGCAAGTCTTGATGAGATGTAAATTGAGAAGATGTCTAAAATCCAGATGGAATTCCTGATGAAAACAGATGTGTGATCAACAACCATGCCAGCTAGAAGGTAGAGGCTGTAGGAGCGCCCCAGAGAGCTTGGGTTCAGTCAACCTAAGCAAGTGCCCGAGGTGTCGCTCTAGACTCCAAAAAGAATTAGAGGTTCTTCCTTCTGCCCGAATCGGGGTCTGCTTCATCTCTGTGATTTTTCTCAATGACAGCCTTGACATCTTCTATATAATGCAACCCCTCTTTAAAGCCAATGCTAGTTGTGTGCGGTGTTATAGAGGGAGAGAATAAAATGTATTAAATATTAGATAGGGTTTTGTTTTGTGTCTCTTTAGCAGGTGGAGTTACTTTTTCATTCTAAATTACCGTTAATGACCTATTTTGCCATAAATTAGCATCCACATTCTGGATTTTAAAAAAATCAATGTATTCTGTTGGCAGTATAAGAAAAACTGTAGTGACACAAATTAATTTTCCTTCTCAGCATAGTATCCAGCCATACTTTTCTTTTAACTTGGAAATAATGAGTCATGGAGTCAACAGCACGTGATGCGGTCTTTGTGAAAGACATCTCAACTGGCATGGGGTCACGTTATAAGACATCAGCCTTAGAAATTTCTTCCCACTCGCTTGAACAATTTCTCTTTTGTGCAAACATATGCAAAGTCCTGCCTGCCTTTCTTCTTCTTGCAGCCTGCGTTACACTTCTGTTCTCACTTGAATTTATGTTGTGAGCATTTTTCTGCATCGATTTTGTTGAACCCCACAGTAGAGAACTTAAAGGATGTACAGAGATATTTTTTCTGAAGGGCTCATAAAAGAGGCAGGCTGCTACTGCTAGCTTGAGCCAAAATATATGGAGTGAAAACGGTGCAAGTTTCTTTGCAAGCAGATGTGTCTTGTCCCTGATAGAAAAGGCACTGGCTGTACGAATGCTGGGATTCCTGTAAGCAGTGTATTCAGCACTTACGCTGAATTAGGATTTGTTTCTGCTTCTGTGGACTTCAGTATGTGAACGTTCACCTCCAACATAAATCAATTTATTGTTGCTGAACCCCCTTAAGATAAAGAATTACAGCCTCTATTTTGTAGATTAACTGAGTTGCAAAGAAATTTAGATTCCTGTTCAAACGTGTGTTTAGACACCTAAGGATGCAACAAGATGCCAAGGAAGATTTATGAAAGTTCTTTAACAGATTCTGAGTGGAAGCATAGAGCCCAGAGAAGTGAGGGGGCTTTCATAAATTCAGGTAAGCACTGGAGTATCTATAGCAGCCCTGTGCTGACTTCCCTGATCTCATCTATGCTTGGGAGAGGGCTAGAGCGAAACCCAGGCTTTGTAGGCAGAATGTGCATGCAGGAGGTGAAAGCTGAGTCCTTGAGGAGCCTGCGTCTCGCACTTGGGGACAGCATTGCTCACGCAGGCATACGCAGCCACTGCCCTCCCTTGCCGTTTATTCCCAGCCTCGTACTTCTATCAGCAACCCCTTTCCCACCTGAGGTTATTTTCCGGCTTGATCAGTTGCAGGCACAGCAGAGGGTATAGCTCCACGATCCGTGGAGATGCAGTAACTGCAGAGTTCCTATATCCCTGTCACGGCTGGGTAGCCAGGAGCCCGGCGATGGCTTCGAATTAAGCGCCTGCGCTGAAGAAAGGGCTTGGAGGCACAGCTGTTCAACGCTTGTTTCACTCTCCAAAAGATTATGTGACTAAGCTGTCATACAATTAAGGACATAGAGAGGTTTCACATTTTTTTTCTATTTTTTAAAGTTCATTTAGTTAGTTTTAAACAGTTCCTATTTTAGAAATTCCTTGATTTAAACGAGTTCAATCCTTCCTTAGTTCCTGATGCAGAAGAATAGCTCAATAGTGGTTTGCACCCTTACAGCCTGCTGGGAACCAGCTTACTGAGGAAACTGCCAGGTAAAAATGACAAGTAATACATTTATTAAGGAAGACAGCTTGTGAGCAGGCCCAGGAGGAAGTTTGAGTCAAGTTAGAAGAAAAATGTTGGGGGTAAAAAACCACTTCAGCAACATTGAGATGACTTTTGTTGTTTGAAAGTAAAAAAAAAAAAAAAAACAACAACAAAAAACAAAACAACATTTCCGTGTTCGGTTCAAAATGATGTATTGCAGCTCAAGAGGGCCAGCACTTGAAAGGGGTGGGGTATACAAATTCAGAAACGTTTTCTTTTCTTTTTTGCTCAAATAAATATCTCAAGTCAACTTAAATCATTTTCATAGCAAATGAAATGTTTCTGTTTGACTCATATATTTGGTACTTTTCGTCTTCTAGTAGTCAGTGCAAAAACTATTTTCCTTGTGTCTCCCACCAGAACTGAAAGTTGGAGACCGGAATATTCCACCTCCGTGTGTGTGTGGGGTACAGCTGCCTAAAATAAATCTCCAGGCTTTAAGCATCTCAGGCTCTGTCTCGTGGTAGATGCTTTATTCTTACCCTAGAGTGAGAATCCCCTGTTGATAATGTCTTTAAGGAAGCCAACGATCCGAAAGGCCCAGGCCAGAAACTCGGACAACAGAGTAGGAGCGAGGCATTGCTTATATGAGGAAGCCACTTACTGCAAAGACTGTTTAGCATGTAGGCATGAGTAATAGCGGTTATGAATTTTGGCAGCATTAAAGGAAATCAATGGATCCACTATGTACGTGAAAGCAGATAAATGAAGCATTGTAGGCGATACATGAAGTTCTGTCCTAGCTGGGAGCATGCATACTACCTTCCTGAACCCCCCAGATCCAATTTGGCGCAGAGGTAGCTGAATCTGACGTGGTTCTGATCGTAACCTTTGCAGCTAGAATTGTGCAGGTACATATGCTTGATGAGAATGTGACAAGAGTAAATGGGATGTAAAGTCTGCTAGACGGACAATAAATTTGTTTTATGTCTTTATCTTTTCCTTGCTTGGCAATTATTTCAGCAGGTGCTGAACTACTTTCTGCTTGCTGTGAATGAGGGTATTCAAATGACCTGCTGTAAATTCTTGATATTTCTTGTACTTATGAGAAGGCATAATCATCTGAGGAACTTGTATATTTAGTGTGGCTTAAGACAATTTTTTAAATAATGCTGCTTTTTTTTTTTTTTTTTTTTGAAAGAACAAGTTGATCATAACTAGTGGTAGACTACTTACTACTATATAATCGAAATGTGTTCATATTGTCACCAAACCCCTGTTATCTATTTTTGAAACAGTGGAGTGGAGTTGCTCTAGTCTTTCTGCATTATTTGTGGTAATTCAGCAGGCTGTTAATGATAGTGTCTCGCTATTAGGTTATAGCCCTCCTAGGTTGTGAGTTTTAGAGCAGGAAAGCGAGAGTTGCAGGGTTTCAGCTGTTGATTACAGAGAGAAGTTTATTGTTATTTCTTACACTTAAATCTGCTAGGTAAGTTAAAACAGCCTAGTAGCAGATCTGGAATAGAAATTATGTGCAGCTAAACACTGAAAAATCTCTCCCCCTTCTGTACAGGGGAGCTATTAAGCTATTGCTTATTGTCCATTAGTATGCTGTATTCGTTACCTGAAATGCTGCTACAGGCAGTAGTTGGAGCAGCCTATTACCATTTTTTGACTTCATGCTACAGTGTTCTCGCTTGTCTGCACAGTTGACCCGATCCTGTATGTCATCAGGGAGGAGATGTTTAACTTGTGACACTACTAATCCTTTCCTGAAGGCTTTTTGTTCTTCCTGCACCGTCCTTTCATTGCTTTTGTGAGCTGGAACGTGCTTGCTCAGCCCAGTGATGAATTCATGTAATTACCTATGTATGTACTGAAGTCCTGTTGACTTTACATTAAAGATCAGTGATTGCTTAAATATTGCAGTGAATCAGGACCCCTGGGCATTTTCACATGCACGAGCTAACTTGGGAATTGATGCACCTTATTGCAGCTCTCCAGCGATGGGAACGAGCAGCAGACTGGGAACTCTCCCACAGCCTGGCCGTCACCGGGATGGATGGCGGGAGCACAGCAGCCCAATGGGATGCTCCTCTCCCCAGGTTAGATCTACTGACCACAGCTGACCTGTGTGCCTTTGCTTTAACGCAGCTGGGATACATGGGAACAAATAGTGATGTTAGACAAAGCTCGGAATGTTTATTTGGTTAATCCAATTCTGGAAAGCCTCATTAGCCTGTGTGCAGGTATGAGTTATGCAAAAGCACATGTCGGTGCCAGGAATCTGCGTCCCGGTATAGCTCTGTATGTACTTGTGCCTCTGCAGAAACCCTGTTTGCAGGAGCTCGCGGTGCAGAGTCCATTTTTCTCAGCCAAGCTCTCACATGAGGATATGGATCAATGTCCTTATGCCTCTTGAAAATGGGCTTGTCTCCACTTTTCTGTTTTGCTGGTGTGAATGCACCTAACACGTTGTGACAGTGCTGTGCTTTATGGGAGAGGCTGCACTACTGTCAAGCCCAGAATCTAGATTGGTTTTGGTGTATGTAGGCATCAAGCCTTCAGAGCATCTTTCCCAGACTGCTGATGAAGGAGTGGACTTTTGCTTTCTCCATCCCTTCAGAAGCCATCCGTGCTGCTTTCTCAGTGCTTTGATACTCTGCCAGCTGAGGGAGGGAAGAGCGATTTATAAATATTTCTGGTAATACAGTAAGTACTCTCACATGTTTTGCTCACTCATTTTCCGTATCCAGAAATCTATCTGACCAGAATTGGTTCACTCTCTTTTATTAGCAGAAGTAGATCCACAGCAATTAAAATTGATTTAAAAAAAAAAAAAAAATATGGAGGTGGGGGAGGGGGAAGGAAGCAGCAACAAGCACAACATCATATTGACTGGCTGTGTGTATCGTCACACTGGCTTCCAATCCATGGATAATTACCCCTCAGAGATAGTGTGCTGTGTACAGTACGGTGATGGAATTATGCACTTTAAGGAGCTTTAGTGAGGCCCTTCGAATGCCAGATTCTTTCCTTTTGATTATTTTTTTTGTCGTTGAAATGAGTAATGATTTTTAAGTATACATGATCCATCCTCCAAAACAAAGTAAGGCATGTCGGTGATGTTTTGTGGCTCTGGGTCTCACTTTCCTTGAAGTGCACCCACGAGATGAAATCTAGGGCACGGTCAGGGGATTTCTTGCAATCACTGACTTTTGTTAGTGAAAGAAGGGGCAAGTGAAGCTCAGACTTTACTTGTTCTGTTTGGCAGCAAGTACTCCAGTTGGGATTAGTGCAAGGAAAGGGGGCTTGAAAGAGACGGTGAGTACAAATCTGTAGAAAAGCAGGCTTCATTAGTTTGGCCAGTTGTGGATTACCTGACTTGAATGCCACGAACCAGTGATGACGGTTTCTCTGACCTCTTTGTCAGAACCAGTTGAACTGTTTCGATTTGCAGCTTTACACAAAAAAAATATTGCCTATACATTTCAGCCTAAATTGGTTTTGGCAAAGCGATAAGCAAGTAAAAAACAGGGCCTCGTCGTAGGAAGTGTCAAGCAATCTTAATTTTAGGCAGAGATACCAGCTCCTCCTAGAGGAAAAGCGCCAGTACGTAAATAGCTCCCAACAGATCGTTTACCCAGGGAGACAAAAGGGTGACGTGCAGGAGTTGTAGCTAACACCAAATGTAAGCTTTCCAATAGGAGTGGATCATGCATATGAGGTTTGTCTATGAGATACGACTTGATATTCAGGCAGGAGTGTTTCTTCAGACTCTATGATATTTTGGAGGTATTAACAGAGCCATTGGAGCTCTTTGGATAACATCTGACAAGGAGTTGAAAAAGGAAGTGCCTTTTGAAACGCAGAAGTTGGGAGTGTAGTTGCAGAGCTGCTGTACTGATGGTAGGTACTTGTTCTTTGGCTGCGGCTGTGTTTATAGTTTTGTATCTCTTGTTGACATCTTCAATGAATGTTTAGTAACAACGAGTAGTTGTTCCCCCAGCCTGGAGCAGCGGTTAGTTCTCTTAAAGGAAGGGCTCCCAAAGACAACTTGTTGTCCCGAAAAAGACTCTTAACTGGGACAGACTGTAGCAGCTCTGAGGTTCCTGAAGCTGTCCTCTTCCTGCCCAAGGAGGAATGAAGGTGGGCCTGGGAGCGCTCGTAGGAGTAGGTTTGTGTGTACCAAGCATACAAGCCAGCCCTGCCTTCCGCAGGGCCCTGTGCCCCAGGAGGAGCAGTGTCCACGCTTTCCCTGGGCTGCAGAAGCTAGAACAAGTCAAACAAGGACCTTCCTCGATGCTGCCCAGCCCCAGCCCTTTAATAAAACAAGGAAACACACTGCTCTACAGCTAGCCGAGGACAAACAAAGGTAATCCTTCTGTTGTCCATCAGAGAGGCTGTGCGCCCGGCCGGACACGGCAGCTGAATGTGCCATTAACACACCGTAGCTGAGTTTAGGGGATACGTTTGACAGAGGGCTGCCTGTATTTCCTGAGGAAGTATCAGATGCTTCAGTCTATGAATCTTCTCTGTCTCAGTCTTCTTGCCTCTTCTGGAATAATACTGAGTGGTGCTCAAAGCCACTTGCAGCATCTTTCAGCTTGTTTGGTGTTGGGACATCACATGACCTCCTCAGCAGTCTGAAATGTTTCAGCTTGGGATTCAGTCTTGCAGCCCCTCGTCCTTTCTTGTTTGAGCAGTTGCTGGGGGTATCTGCTCAGCACTCTTGGATGCTGTGGTGAAAATTTGATGGGTGCTTTCAGTGTTTGAATGGTTGATATGAGAAAATGTATGTGTAAGTATCCATTCTTACAGTTTTAATCTAACTGGCGGAAACATTCCTTACTTCTTAGTTGTGTAAATTTTAGGTACTTAATTATCTGGTTTACCTGTCAACTCCCTCCTGACTCTTTCTTCCATGATTCCACCACCCTCTTCCCTTCTCTTTGTCTTAAATACATGTAGATGATGAATAGCAAATCTCACAGAATTCTTCAGGAATATTTACTGTAGGGTTTTGATTTTGTTTGCTTTTCTGGTGACTTGGACATGGCATGGTGAGAAAAGAAACATGTGAGCTAAACCTGTTGGTTTGAACATTGTGTCAGAAAATATCCATAAATTGTAAGTAACTACACAGATGTATAGATTTAATGAGACTGTGTAGTGCCATTTATTTATGCTAAAGAATCTGACACATACGGTACTGAAAAAAAGTTAATACTCTAAGAGTTATTTTATATTTTTCCGTTGCCATCTGTCACTGCCTACATAATAATGATACAGGTGAAAGCCTCGCGCTGCTTTAAAATATCAGAATGAATAGTCATTTAAATATCTTGCTGCTTTAATAGCTGGTGTGTTTTAAGTTGTGGGAAGGAGGCAACAAAGATACCCTTCCCCCAATTTTAGTATATTAAATTTTGGGTTTAAGCAGATTTAGGTTCTTGAAATGACTTCTGAAAATGGAAAATGATTATAAACTGTTCCGTCCTTTAGGTTTGGATAAGTTAAGGGACTAAATGAGATTCTACCATCCTTACAACACTGATTCTCGAAGTAGCCCTTTCATTTGCATCTTTAGATCTAGGCGAAGTTTTGTGCTTTAAGTCCTGCCTTAATGTGCTGAATTTAATACTGCTGGGGTCTCTGATTTGCCGTCTGAAATTAGTTAAGAAAGAAAAAATGTAAGGGAAATACTTTTTTCTTTTTTTCAGCTGTCTCAAGTGAAAACTTGTATCTCTGAGCAGCACCGTGCTGACACAACTCGGCATCTGCAGACACTGGCCTTTAAGAGTTTTCCTTCAACTTTATGCAGCCATACTGTAGCTAGGCAAAACTGCTTTCCCCTTTTTTTTCTTTTAACCGTGGTGGAGCCCAACACAGCCCTGACTGTGAGGTGGATGGTGAGAAGTCCCTACATTTGTAGTTTGCAATGCTATTGGGGCTTCAAATGGTCCAGCACCAGGGGATCTGCCTGGTACCTGGCTGCTTTGCATCAGCCACCTGCCTCCAAAGGTGCAAACAAGGCTTTGACTCAAATAAATAAATGAAACTGATTTTGTTGTTAATCTCCTTTTTACAACATGGTGACAAAGATAGAAAATATTTTTGTGGCAGGTGCTTATTCTATAATTGTCCGTGGGTTGATGAGTCAGGGGAGGTGCCTCCTTTAGAGGTGGAGGACGTGGCTAGGTCAGCTTGCATTAAGATGATTTAGAGTTGATATAATTAAAAAAAACCCCATCTTTTCCTGAAAACTGTGAATGATTCAAAGCTATCATTTTGTAATGAAAGCCTTTGACTTATTTAATATAATGTCTGCAGTGGTAAAAATGCCAGAAAATCAAGCAAAGTACCCAGTCCCAACCCAGAGGCGTCATTCTCTTGGTTTCAAACCGCTTTTTCAGGTGTACTTTCAAATAGAGCGCAGATCCCTAATGGAAAGTTCCTTATAAATGAAATAATCATTACTGTTACAGTTACTACTCTGTGTGTATGTTGGAAAGCATTTTAGGAAGTCATGTACTTTTTAAGAAGCATAGATGACAATGAGTGAGCAGTGAGGTTTTGGTCACTTCAAATGGATGTTATAAATCACTTTATTTTTGTTTGTAAGATATGATCCATATATAGATGTAGTTTGTCAGCATTTTCCATTACAAACTCCTAGTTTTGAGTACTCTATAGAGCTCTCAGCAGCCTCTTAGAGAACCCGCCTAGAGGTGAATATTGTGTCGTTGCTCAGTGAGTATATGTTTTCGGCTCCCCTATTAGAATTTGAACTGGTCTTAAAAATAAAAAGGTGTTCATGGTTTAGTGTTTTGAGAGGCAGAGTGTTTCACTACAGGACTGAGCTTGATTATTTTTCCTCTGCTTTCCAGCATGCATCAGAAATAATTCTACTGAGGTAAAAAGCCAGCCATGGTAGGAGAGGAGACAGAGTATTTAATGTGTATGTTGCAGACAGTAAAATACTTTAGACGGGCAAGGGGAAGGACTGTGAAAGACCACCCACATCACTGAGCCCTGCCTCCTGCACTTCACAGTAACTGTGAAATAAAAGCTTGCAATGCAAAGGGGCCCTGGAGAGCTCCTGCTGTGCACCACAGCCTTCCCAACATCACCTGCCGTTTGTAACGCGCAAAGTCATTAAGACAAAAGCAGAAAGTCTTGGAGAGAGCAGGGGAGCACAGGGGCTGACCAGGTGTGGTGTAAAGGCAGGAAGTTTCCTGGGTGACATTTGCCCAGAAAAGCATGCTTCATGCAACAGAGAGAGGAAAAATAAAAATCCTACTCTCTCTCCCTCCATCAAACAGTCCAAAAAGCAGCAGAACGAATAAACAGGTATCCAACAGTGACTCCTAGTTTGACCTTAAGGAAAAAATCCTTAGATCCAAGCCTAAAAACTGGCTGAGCTAGAGCATTGGTAGAGGGGCCAGCAGCTGGGAGCCGAGTACTACTGTGTTCCGCTTACCTTTTGCAGGGGCTGGTTTCCAACATTGTGTTCCAACACAGGGGCACAAGGAGGTGAGAAAGCTCTTCCTTGTGCCTTTATGGAGTTGGCAGAAACCTTGTGCTCAGTTAAGCACAATACTTGTTTCACCTTAACAACTTTTCAAGTATAGGCAAAAAAAGGAGGGGGAGGATGGGTCATCAGGAGTACTTTTCCTGCCCTGGGATACGAATACATGACTCTCAGTTGTGTAAGAACAAGTTACGTAGATGCATTTGTGAGTGAAATTTGGCCTGAGGTCCTTCTGGAGAAGAATCTTGCGACACTGAGCAATCATATATATTCAAGTAGGAGTTGTTACTCATGCCAGATGGAGGTACACAGCATGGGTGACTTGCAGTGAGTGAACAGTTGTGCTGGACATCTGGGGCAAATTCTGATCTAAACACTGCCATCCTTGCTTATACCAAGGTACTCCTTACTCAGGGTCTCAGCCTTTGGACTCCAGCAGGGTTCTCGCTCAGTGCGGCTCAGAAGTCATTGAAACCATCAGAATTTGGTTCTGTGATAGAAAAAAAGATTCAGATCTTAACGCCGCACTTGCTGAGATGCTGTGTGCTTAAATCAGAGCCCTTTCAACTGTCACTGTGGTCTTTTCAGTTTAATATTTGTATAAGCTTGTGTAGCCATTGGAGCACAGAAGTTGTTCCACAGGTTTCACTGCTGCCATCTTCATTCCTTTTGTCTGGCTGTGAATAGCTGGGTTGGGAGAAGCCGCCTGGTATTTTAAAACCATTGTGACTGAAATCATGCAGCGACATCCAGGGTGCTACCTTCAGATCAGCTAAAGCTGGTTCCTCCGCTGGCACAGTACACCTGGTCAGGGGCCTGATCCAGCTGAAAATGGTCAGTTTTTCTCAGGAAGGTTAGTTTTCAACCAGATTGGTTTACCACCCAGTTCCACGAGCACTGGTGCCAGTGTAAAAGATGGAAGGGGTTGGGAGCGAGAGGATGGCAACCATCGCTTGTGTCAGTTAAGACCTTATTGAAGCTTGGCTCAGCTAGGCAACCACATCCTAATTTAAACCAAACTTGGATGTAACAGACCTGTTAGTCTACACTTACTGCACACACCACCTCCAGAATATATGAAATAAGTATTTTTGTTGCTTTTAGGGAGAGTTTAAATTGACTTTAGAGGTAGCAGCCTTCAGCTGAGATTCTTCAATGTGAAAACTAAAAATTTCTAAAGATGCCTAAGTAAGCTGATCATTTCTCACTGAATTTCTGGCATACTAACCGCCTCTATGTGGGCTTTAAGAATCCTGTTTGTAGCATACAGAAAACGACTCGGCACGAAGCTTCTACAGCTTTCCTTTCCCTCCAGTTTTATTAGTTATGAAATATATGGTTTGATTTAACTGTTACAAGTGGACATAACCCTGCTGATGTCACCACGACAATGTGGTGTCACAATCTAAGATTTAAACTTGCTCAATGGTCAGAAACTAAATCTTTGGCAGCTTGTGATGAACAAATTTGACACCCAGCATCGGGGATGTCCGTATGTAACGTAAGAGGCCCCACTTAGGCTTTTGTTGCTTGATTCAAGAAAGGAGTTGGGTAATTCCCTTTTCTTTGCAGGTGACATTCACTCTCATTTGTTCCATCCAGATACAGCTTCACTTCTCTCTGAGCCTCCAGAAAGCCTCAAACTACTGTGAAAGGAGAACTGGGTCCCTTGAAATATGCCTTTGTGAACCTCAACAGAAGCATTTTTCATTGTGGTGGTGTTAGGGCAGCGTTGCTCATAGGTGGCATTTAAGAGACATCTTCCTTTTTTCCTGGAGATCCTGGTTATCAGCCCTGCAGCAGCAGATGCACTGCCAGTGCCTCGAGCAGACTTGACTCTCCTGACGCCTCAGCGTTGCACCTTGGGAGCAGTACCTGCTTTGCACTGGCCCAGCACAAGGATGAAGAGGAGGCCTTTCTCAGGAATGAAATACAGTTTCCAGCTAATTTTCTTTTTAATGTCAACCTGTTTGCCATGTGCTTTGTGACTGAGGTGACAACAGAGCAGATTCCTCTCTCGGTTCTGTGGCTGCTCGGCTGGGATTCTCACCCTCAGTATGCGTGCCTTTTTAAAAAGAGAAGATTTGTTGGTGCTCCCTTGTTTACACATTTAATAGCTCACAATTAATTCAAAATGGATTTAGAAAGCCCCATTAATTAAGAGCTAAATTCTACCAGCAACAAGAAACTCAAAGATGAAGTTTTCTTTTCACTAAGACCTCTTTATACTATTGCAGAAGGAAAGTATGTTTAAACATGCATTAATGTCTCACTACACTTCTGGAGTGGTGTAAACACCCTGTTTAAGGACCCTTTCTGCTACCAGAGTGCTCTTACAATCAACAAGAGGCAGGGCTCATTGTTTCTAGCTTTTGGCATTCCTTGCCTCCAATTTTCCCAGTCCATCAGGACGGAAGAGTTCCACTTCCTCCTCAGGATTTAATTTACCAACTGCTTCTCAGTTTGCCATTCCAGCTCTTAAATGTAATTGTATTCTGCTCACCAGTTCAGAGTGCTTTTAATGGTATAAAACCAGCACATTTAATAGTATAGAAACACTCCACATCTGAGTCTTGTGACGTATGAGAACTGGGTACCCAAGTTCAAAGTATGGGAGAAGCTGGATCTTTTTCTGTTTATCTTTAGCTGTCAATTAGTGATGTTGTTAATACACTGCCTAGTGGATTAATGGAGAAGTTCATGGTTAAAGTGGGTGGAGTCACTGACCATTGACAAGACAATATGCAGAAGGTTGTGCTGTAACTGCCGATCACCGTGCTGTGGCTGTTGAGTGCTTGGCTTCATTTTCTAGAGGGAAATACCAATTTCTTAATTTACTTTCATTCTGAGGTAAAGACAGACACATTTTCCAGGCTTTGAATATCGTGTTCTATTGTGTTCTGAACAGGGAGTCTGCAGCAGACCCCAGGAGACCTATTGCACCGCTTGCCCCCTGTTGTTAGAAAAGTCTGATTAGAGAACGTGTTGCGTCCATACTAATTACAAATGTCCTTCTCTATCTTTGCCCATAGAGCCACCCCAAGGCTCTTTGGGGGTGGCAGATTTGAATTTTACCTCCTCAAGGATGCGTATCTGAAGCTGGGCTAAAGCTTCATTTCCTGCTGACGAGAGAGAGGAGAGGGATAGGAGAAGAGGCGCGGGAGGGCTGGAGGGGTCAGGTTTGGTTTTTCTACTTCACCAGGGGCAGCAGGAAGAGGCGGATGTCGCGTGGCTGCTGCCAGGAAAGGCTAACCTCTAGCTGGAGACCACAAACCCTTGGTGACCGTGGCCAGCCTGGTTCTCCAGGGCCACAGATAAAATAAGCGATGACCTCGGACAGCAGACAGCAAAGGAGACGGAGGGGCACAGTCTTGCTGCTTGCTCCCTAGTGTGTTGGACAGAAGGATTTTTTTGTTCTGAAGCGGGAATTGGGCTTGAGCTTCCTTGCTTAAGAACAAGATGGCTAGTGCTCAAATTGATATCTCACCCCCAGGATCAAATCTCGCAGCAAGACAGGAGTTGGTTTGTGGGGGTGTTTTTTGTTGTTTGGGTTTTTTTTTTTCACTTTTGAGGGAAACAAATTTCCCTGACAAGGACAAAATACTAAGAATATTTTTGTTAGGTGGATCTTCTAACTTCTGGTTTGTAGCTACACAATTTATGGGTGAAGGAAATATTTTGGTACTGAAAACTTGCCAAAATGCTGCTTAACAGGGAATTGCAGTTTAATTAGCACTAATGAGACATTAACAATAATTGTAATCAATTTGACCGCTCAGGATAAAGTGTGATTCAGGATCAGCTACTTGGTGCTCTGGAAAAAAAAAGAAAAAAAGAAACAAACATTGTGGACAGATGAATATGTGCCACTAGCTTCACATTCGTAGGTTTTGTGACTGCCTGACACTTTCTTTTTTTCTTTCTTCCCCATGGGGTGTTGTGTTGAACTGGAAAAAATGGAAAGGAACTTGTATTCACTGGAGGGAAATGGTTTGACTTTAAGTTCACGCTTTTGCAGCGAGCTGGTTTATAGTTTATCCTTGCTATCTCTTTTGCTGTGATTTTTAGAAAAAGCTCAAAAATTTAATTTTTTTTTTTTCCATTTACCTTATGCCTTGCTTTTCTAAGTCATGAGAAAGCCTGCCACTTTCAGCAAACGTGAGCAAGAAAAGCAAGGGAACCCAGAGTGATATTGGATGTGGAGACTGATGTGCAATGCAGGATAGCCATAAACATCCCCTGAAGATTTCTTTTTTCCTTGCAGCAGAGTTCGTTATTCTCTCTGAGTTTGCGGCTGTAGGTGAAAACAAAGACAGTGTCACAAAATTATTGTAGTTTCAAAGGCTGGCTGAAAACAGAGAAAACAAACTATATGCCATTTAAGTGCCTGTTTGTATGCAGGCTACCACAGGAGCCTAAGGTACTCATCAGTATGATGTAAGGCAGGGGAGATGACCTGATTAGCAAAGCCCTCACAACGAGCTGAGGAGATCCCTGCTGCACCAGTGCACCCCTCCTTGGAGATCTATGACTAGTCCCAACTGAAGGGAGCCTTCCTGCAGCAACAAGAGCTAGCGGAGGCCTCCTGAAAATGGCAACGACGGCGCTCCGTGTGCTCGTGAAGGTGAGGGAAGGAAGGAGAGGAAGCAGCTTGCACAACTCTGCAGAATAGCTGACGTTGCAAAAGATGCAACTTGAATGACTTGGGCTTTTTGAGTTACATTTGCAGGAGCTATGGGGTGCTGTGTGTTTGGGAAGGCTATGTTTCATCAAACGGCTCACCCCATTTTGTTGTGCCTGTTGTTTAACCTGCTGGATGAAAGCCATCGTTCGGCAGAAGAACTAGGCCAAGATAAAGTAAGTGATCTTCCAGTGTGTGAACTCCTGCAGCAAGGCTTTCCTACATGCTAAGCAGGCAGAGGTCCATAGACTTGAACGGGAGCTCATGGTGCTCAGCACTGGTTACTTGTCAAGTGTTTCTTATTCTGCGACAGAAAAATAGAATCAAAAATTGATATACGTAAGAAGACAGGTAAGATACAAGGCTTTCTACCTCTCTTGTGATTATATATAGTATACACAATTGGTACAAGGTTTTGGGGTTATTTTATGCATTGCTGTGCACAGAGAGCATGCAGGCTTGTGGCAGCGACCCAGGGTTTTCAGTGAAGAGCACAGGACGCTATTTCTGGCTCTACTCTAGGTATTTGTGTCGCCAAGTGTATTAAATCGTGCTCCTGAGAAGAGCTAAACCGTTTATTTGGGCTTCATTCTCAGACTTGCTGAATACCCCCAAAGGGCTGCTATTGGAAGGAACTGCCATTTGTTAGCTCTGAAAGTGGCGTGTCCGTAAATCACCACCGTGTGCTTTCCATGGAGAGGTGGGACTAGAACCTCAGCTTTCTCCCTGCCAGCCCACAGAGCTGGCAGAGCTCCCACTGTCCCAGCCCCTCCACTGAGGGTGTGTCCTCCTAGTCACAAGTCCGGTCATACCTCAGGCTCTGCACAAGCATCGATGGTTTCCCATTACTTCTCTTGCTGCCATGGTGAGACAGGCCTTTCGCACTCGTCATGCAAACAGCCTCCTGGTGACCCGTTTGTTTATTCCTCCCCTTGTTGAGCTGGTGGTGGCCTCTCAGAGGAAGATACTAAGAAAACAGTATCTTATCCTTGGAGGGTGACTTGCAGTTACACAAAATTTGTACCTTTGAGGCCAGCTTTCATCCACATATCTCCCTGTGTGTGCTGTTGGTACCAGGGTTAACACTGTGGTCTCCAAGAGACTGTGCTCTTCCACCGTGCTGGGTGTAGGTGGAGGGGACAGCTGTTCCAAACCTGAGCGCCATCTGGGGCCAGACCATGGTCAAGCTCTGGGTCTTGCCATTGTTTCGTTTTTTAAATGATGAATGCACCTCTGTGGCGACAAAAATATCAATTCCCTTCTATAAACAAAGTGCTCAAATATTTGGTAGTTGCAGACAGTTCCAATGACAGTGCCTGTGCTGACATGATCTGATCTGGCTGTGGCCTTGCTCTGGATGGGCTTTGCTGTAATAGTACTTTCTTTCCTTAGTTTCCATTAGTGCCTTGATGAATAGTGGAAGATGCGTTTCAACAATTTTATGGTTGAAAAGCAACATCTTCCTGTTATTTGGTCTCTAGTGCCTTTGCCCTGTTCATTATATTTTGCCAAGGAGTGATAGCAGTGATTTAGAGTTGCTACATCAACATCAGTCTCTGAACCTTGTATTTTCTTTCTTTCTGTAACTGTAAATTCCAGGGAAGGAGGGGAAGGGAGGATGAAGGAGGAAGGTTTTAGTATGGTGGGTTCCTCTGACATTTTCAGGGCTGCTGTTTGAAAGAGTGATGCTTTTCAGAGATCAGACACGTTTAGTCCTAAACCTCTCTTTGGGTTTCTGGACAGGGACCCTTGGGCAGCTGCTCTGGAGCACACCTGGTCAGGGTTTGGAGACGCTGGCCAGGCTCAGATATGCATTTGCACTCCAGGTCCACTGCAGTCACCTGCACTCATGGCAATGGCCTTAGTACAGAGGTCAAAGACTGCTTAGATGTGAAGGCTGAATCACCTCCTTTCTAAACCCCTCAGCAGGATCAAGGCTTAGGGAAGCAGGCACGTGGGTTTGCCTTCTGGCTGACAGTGTGGATGGAGAGCGTGACTCTGGGACGGTCCTTCTGGCAGTTTTGACAAACCACGGAGTGTCTGGTGATTAAAACACTCCTGCACTGACACCAGTGTGTAGAAAAAAACCTGATACATTCATTTTCTTTAAACATTTGCCAATCCCATATACTTTTGATAATTAGAGGAGGTTTATCTTCTGAGCTGAGGATCTCAGAAATGAGTGGTGCTTGTTTCCATGAGCTGTGGTGGGGCTGTGCCCTGTCTTTGGAAGCCCTGTGTCTTGGTGCACTAGGCAGGAGAAACCTGGAAGCAGCAGCTGTACTCCTGTGACCAGGGCTTCTTGAAAGAAAATGATCTCCTTTATTTCAAGCTGAGAAGCAGGAGGTTCAGTTCTTAAGCCTGCATCTCTTCAACTTTTGGGAGATCTCTGAATTCATGTCATGCCTTAGTTTCTAAGCTATAAAATAGGGACAGAAGGTAGGAATTTAAAAAAGAAGCAAGAAAGGCCTCGAAGAAATATGCAGTTGTAACTTTAGGTGCTGTCACCACCCTGAGGCCTTTGTGTTGGTTTGAGCTGCACTTTGATAATAGTAGAAATTTATTATGATATTAGCAATTGGGAACTTAGAAAGTACACATTTTTAATTTTTTTTTATTTTTTTTTTTTTATTTCAGCAAATTCAGTAAAGCTAGAAATGCAAAGTGATGAGGAATGTGACAGGAAGCCCCTGAGTCAGGAAGATGAGATCAGGGCTCATGATGAAGGAAGCAACCTGGAAGAGCCCCTCACTGAGAGTAACGAGATGGCGGATAACAGAAAGATCCAGGAGCTATCGAGCGAGGGAGGAATCCGGCTTCCGAATGGTAAACTGAAATGTGACGTCTGTGGCATGGTTTGCATTGGGCCCAATGTGCTAATGGTACATAAAAGGAGCCACACTGGTAAGCAGCTGAAAGAAAATCTGATGACTGCCTGTGGCATCTGATGTTGATATTACCTGACAACTCTCTTCCCTTATCATTCATGGGGTAGCAGGAGGCTGGGGAGGGGAAAGATGGGCTTTATTGTTTTGATTCTCTTCCTGCTTCCCAAATTGTGGTGATGCTATTTCTGGCAAGCACAGTGCTTCCCAGACATTGATTTCCAGCCTTTTGTTCTTAAAAACAGCACAAAAGTCTGGAAATTGTCTTTTTATTACTGTTCTTGACCAGGGGCAAGTTGGTGAAAGTCATTCTCTGTCATGGGGATGTGTGTGTGTGTGTGTGTGTGTGTGTGTTCATGTATGTGTGCAAGTGCAAGGCTTTTCAGTCTTTAAGGCGAGTCTTAGGTGTTCATACCTTGGAGGTGCTTGTGGGTGGACAAGACCAGCAACTTTCTGGGGTTCTCATACCTCCTCTGCAGGTGGCTGGGCATGATGCCGGTGGTCAATTCCCAAACCTGAGATTAGCAAACCCTGCAGGGGACACCCATTACCTAGTGATACTGATGCCAGGGTGGGCTTGCTGCTCATCGCCTGACAGCTCCATCAGGGAAACCTCACCTGAACTGCTCTCGTGGATGAGCACTCATCTCCCCCTCACCATCCAGATACCATTTAGGTGACACCTTTCAATGCTTGCACTCTCCTGCCATTTATTTTTATTACTATTAGTTCTTCTAATAGAACTAATGGTTCTTCTATTAGTTTGGACACCAAACCAGCTTACTAGATTTATGGATGTTAGAATTCAAGAGGCAGACAACACTTCTGTGATATGCTGATTCAGCAGGTCTTTGGGGCCTACAAAATGAAGCCTTGAGTTCAAAACAGGAAATTTCCGGGGAGTTTTGGCTAATACAACAAACTGGGGTCCCCAGGATGCTGGTACTTGCTCACCTCTGCTGCTTCTCAGGTGGGAGTGACGGTTACTTCCAACATGATAAAGGTATGGCTGATGCGGCAAGACAGTGCTCTCGGGTCTACCTGGCAGAGCCTTTGATTCAGAAAGACACTTAAGCTTGTGCTTAACCTTTATGAGATTTAAGCACATGTAAGTCACCTGAAGTGCTACAATGTATGCCTAACTTAAGATACCCACTTAAATCTTACTGAAGTTAAGCACAGGTTTCTGTGTTGGAGCCTCAATGGATGTTTGCTCTTCAAATTTTTTGGACAAAAAGATATTTTGATTTTAATCTTTGCTGCTTTTTACTGGGGCCAGAGACTCAAACTGACTGGGAAATACCTGCTAATATATAAAAACAAATGTGAGGCTTTAAGGTAGAGTAAGAAAGACTTTGTACAATCCTTTTGTAAATCTGGTAGTTCTCAGTCAGGTAGCATGCTCTCAATGGGAAAGAAATTGATGGAATTTCCATGCAGAGGAATAATAAATATAGAATACATAGTTAATGCTCTGTATATAGCTTGTATTGTTAATAACTTAAATGTATATTGTGAAGCATTGCAGTATTGTTTATGTTGCAGTCATGATTTTAGACAGCAGCTATGACAGGGGAAAAAAATCTTGGAGAACAAAAATCTTGATAACCAATTTGACATGCTATTACTAGGAATATTACTAGAGTAGAAAATGCAACAGACTTGAGTCCCCAGCTTTCAACCTCCCCAAAAGTTTTCATTGGCACTTGCATGTATCTGAACATATGTATTGTAGGTGCATCGGAGTCCACATATTTGAACTTGAGCAGGTAAATTAGACCTCCTAAATTTAGATTTAGGTACTCCATGAAACGATTTGCATTTTTTTGAGATATCGAGTAGCTAACGCATCTTTTAAACCCAATCAAGCTGCCTTTTTCATGTTGAGACAACATGCGAGTTCAAAACGAGCAGAGCCGAATCTTGTCTGCATGCAGGCATGATGGCTGTATGTGGGTACAGGGGTAGGAATTGCATAACTGGTAGCTTTTTCCTTCGGACTGCTGCTGGTTCCTTGTAGAACTTTGACTCTTTTCCCATCTGAGCAGAGGAGCTGTGATATATTGCTCTATACAGATGATTTCAAGCATATAGAAATGGAATTCCTTTTAATGTGCAGCTTAGTGCTCTACTCTCAGTAAACCGGTCGACAAATTTTGCAGGGGATTTTTTTTTGTTTATTTGTTTTTTAATACGTGCTGCTACGTCACTGTCCACAACAGAATTTTGCTTGGTTTTCCATATCCATGATGTGAAGGAATATTTTTAACATACTGGTATCTGCCTTTTAAAGTGCAGTATTTTCAAGTCTATTGCCACTTCCTTGGCAGCCGGATGCAATGGGCTGGCTCCAGCTCTGAAATGAGCCCTGACCTGTGGGTAGTCTGATTTTGCAGCCCAAGGGAGAATGGTGGAGGAAAGGGAGGTCGGTTGTCCCTAGTGAGTAGAAACAGATGATATTCTTTAGCAGCTAATGCAACTGGCATGGAAACCCTTACCTCTTGAAACCAATTTAAGTATTGTTTGGGAGCTGAATTCCGCCTGCCTCTCATCTTTATCTGTACACAACCAAAGCATGGTTTGGTTAGTTGTTTGCATTGGCAAAAACTAAGGTTCTTCTGCATTCCCCCAAAAACTGTCAGCATTCTATGTAAATCACACAAAATGCTGTGGTCTGTAGTAGAGGCTGTAATTTGCATGGATGCTGGGATGGGAGAGTGGCTTTCTGTTTTACCAAGGACCCAGGCCTTGCAAGAAGCTGTCCCCTATGGCTTTGGCTACGTTATGCACAGAAAGGGACATGGTTTTCTCCAGTCATTACTCATCTGTTCCTGAGGAGCAGTTGTCTACAGCTGCATTATGGTAGTTCAGTCAAACAGATATAAGGACAGGGAAAATCATCTGTGCCATAGATGAGCTCAGTGTCATCAGAGCATCCGTTGCCTCTGATGCCTGTAGTCACCCCTTCCAGAGCGCTAGAAGGGGCAACTGTAGACCATAAACCAAGCTGGGGACTTCCCATTCATCCCTCAGCTCCAAACAAGTGCTGCTTCGTGCACGTAGTGTGAGTGATGCTCTAGCCCACAGCACCTCCACCGCAGTGCCTGTGGCACTGAGAATTCAGGTGAAACATTTTTGTAATCTACATGGGCATCAGGAGAGGGCCTTTCTATTTATTTGACATTGCTGACAGAAAATAAATAAAATACTCAATGTGAGAACTAAGCATGGTGCACTCCCTGCTTTAGTGAGCGAGGTAACCCTCTCCCTGACCCCCTCCCTCCCGTGCCATGTCCTCATGTCAGAAAAGTAGCACGTGTCAGGTTTGATTTACTTTCCTCCTTTCTGACACGATCTTCTTTCGGTCCAGATTTCATATTCCACAGCACATGTCCCAAGTTGCAGCATCTTTATCAGAGTTTTTTGTTACTGCAGATGACTGGTCACGTAATATTGCCAATGAGTACTCTGGGGGCTCGTGCTTGGGGATGTTGAGAGAAGAGGAGAAGAGGACAATAAGGTCAATAATCAAATTTGTCTGAGGTGATGAAAATGAACTCCTGTGATTTCTCACCGCTTTAGGCTTTCTGCTAGTGGGCCTGAATGAAAACCTTCTTGCTCCTTTTTGGTGAAGCAGAAATCATTTGCTGGTGCAGCTGTGCAGCTGCCTCTGTGATCTGTGAGGTCGATGCGTTGTTATCCCTTGCGCTGTGAATTGTCTTTTTTTTTTCCTCCACCATAACATTCAGTCCTTTATCTAGTCCACTGCTGGATTTTGAAACACTTTATATCTAAGGGAGGTTTGAGGTCATCCTCGTTGTTTTAAGAACACCCTGAGGTTAAATGCTTTCTCTGTGTGGCTGCAGCAGGACAGTGGCAGAGACAGGATAGCAGCATTGCCCCACTCTCCCTTTGGGCTGCTGCTAGGTTATTTATAGGCTTTTTTGGGGTGCTAACTGCAGGAGAGTCTCAGATCTCTGCTTTCACTCCATGTGCATTGTAACCCCATAGAGACAGTGAAATGAGATGCATTGTGTGCCCATGAGGAAAAACCTCAAGTTCTGCGGAAGCATCCATAGCATTAGAACTGAACATGTAGAACAGTGGAACTCTGGATGCCATTTAATTTTTAAATTTTTTTTCCGCGCGGAGCTCAAGGTTTTGGGGCACGACTAATAAATGAGGAAAAACCCAACCATGCTGTTCAGTATAAAAGACTTGTATGCCTAAAGCAGCTAACCAGGAACAAATTTAAACAAATGAGCATATTAACACATTATAATTAACTCCGTTGGACCACCTGTCTTATTCTTCTACTAGAAAAATTTTATTTGGTTTAATTTGTAATCTAGTGCAGGCTCCTGTCTCTTGCATTATGAATCAGCTTGGCACTGAATCAAAAATTGTAGGGCCAAATTTCTTGAAGTGGTGTTATCTACTTAGCATCCTAAATCTAACTTTTTGGAAAGTCTCGTTTTCTATTTAAGCATCGGGAAGGGGGGCTTAGATTTTTCAAAGTTGCTCCCTACATAAGAATGAGTATTAGTTGCAGTACTTGGTTCACTAAAGGATTTTTCTCTCTTAAGAATAGGATCATAAATTTTTGTACAGAGGACACTTGACAATCACCCCAGATTTCCCAGAAATTTTTCTGGAGGGATTTGTCACTACTGTTTTGTAATCAATTGCCCTATCTGGAAGTAGGTCTTTCCCAACAAAAAAAACCCAAGACACTAGTAAAATCACTTATTTCAAGTGATGTGCAGCTCCTTAAGTGAATATGATAGAACAGTAAGTAGGTGTGCAGAGTAGATAGTCCCCAGAACAAGAAACACAGAAATGGAGCAAATTGTGCTGCTCTGGATCTCTCTTGGGTGAAGGCAGGTTGCAGCTTGCTGCCTGTCACTGTGGTGGTAGCACAGCTGATGTTTCAGTTGTGCTGCTGGGACCAAGAAGAACCAGAGCAGCTGCAGCATCTGATCAATCAAGAGAAATATTTCATTTTAACTATTAACAAAAAGCCTACTACGGAAGGGTGAAAATCAGTAGTATTAGTATGAGCAAATGAGCAAAGAGTTCTTAATGGCAGCATAGGCATCGTAATTTTGCATTAACAGGTTAAAAAAATGTTCTGTTTGAGAAGTACAAAAAGTATCCTTTGCATAGCAAAAGTATGTGCCAAACGAAAAAACACAGGGAGATCTTCGATACACCTTTAAGCCAGGGCAAATGTTAAATGTAGCTCTACTGGACCTGGCTCTTATATGTAGAAGGACTCTATCCTGGCTTTCCTTGTTATTGTTAAGAGACTTTGAAACCAGTGTTTTGTTTGGTTGGTTTTTTTAAAAAAAGAAGGTAATTATAACATTGAGAGGAAGGGGTTTGAGCACTGCTGTAGGAATGACCAGGCCTCAAAGTTACGGAGAACTAGCACCTCATGTTGTGAGTTGCTCTGTTTATTTCAGAGGGATACAAGCTGCTGGCCAAGGGTTATGAAAATCCAAGTCTCTGCAGTTGCGAGGACTGCAGGCTCTTTATTTTCAGTCAGATTTCTGGTTTGATACAGCAAATATCGATGTATTTTGCACCAGTATGAGATTCAAAGAAGGATAACTCATAGCGAAACTTCTGCGCAGCACTTCCGTGCTGAGGCGGTAAAGGAGAGTTGTTGTGCGGGGAAGCTTCCAATTAAGCAGAAAAAGAAGTTGGTTTGCTTTTTGAAATAATATTTAACATAGAAACAGTAAAAAAAATGAAAGCTATTAGTAGGAAGCTGAATCAGTTCGTTTGCTTAGTTTCAGATTATATCAACTAGGCAGTGTTCGTAGCTTGTGCTATGAAGCTTCTAGCCAGCTGCCATATATTAAAGATATATTTAAAATATTAGCAAGACCATGTGTTGCTAATAACCCTGACTCCCCTGGCCCACTTCACCTTTCATCTCAGTAGTGGTTTTTACAACAGCAAGTTAACTTGTGTGCTTTAGCTACTGGTGGAGCTAAAGGGAATTACTGATAGTTATTTATTATTTTTTCTGGAGGAGGCATAGCTATAATGGCTGAGTGTTTAACAACGAGCTGTGAATTTTCATCAGTATTTTACTGCAATTTAGAGGTAAATATTTGAAATTGTACTTTTGAATTAATACTTTGTAAAATGAAAATAAAATTAATAAATAATACAATTACGTTAATAAATAAATAAACCCATGGAGTTTAATCAGGGCTGTTCCCTGGCGTAAGTCCCTCTTACTACGCCTTTATAAAGGGTAGTACTTTGCAGCTCTGACTTACCTTGCCTTGTCCATTCCTGAAGTAACTTTAGATAATTAAATTCCCGATGCTGGAGAACAAGGCTTTTTAGGCATTCTTGGTTTTGTCTGGCTTTAGGTCTTAAATCTGGAGTTGAAAAGAAGCATCTTTTTTGTTTGGTTAGCTGTTCTTCCCCCTTCTCCTCACCCAGAAAGCCTTTTTTATTCACTGAAGTTTGAGGGTTTTCTGCGCTGATTTAGCTCTAAAATAGAGAAATGGTTTAATATTTAAAGTTGACTGAAAGTATTTTGCAGTTACACTGCAGTCACATAGTTTCTGGCACTGAAAAGCAAAAAGCTTACTTAGTCACCTTTCAGTATATGTTCTTCTTATAAGGAATTCTTATTTTATCAGTAAAGTGAAAAATAAATCAGTGCAACAATAAATACATAGCTATAAATGGTAAAAAACACACCGTGCTTATAGTTGTCATTCCCCTCTTGTAGTCCTGTGTGCTCTATTTAATAGGTCTGTAGTTTCTGGTACATCTGTGTTGCCATCACCACCAAAGATAGGAGAACATTTTAAACCCTGTCATGGAGAAAAGAGATATTTGAAAGTTTTTTGTGAGTGGATGTTTAATGTGAAGTGGGATTAGTTTCAGTCTATAGATAAGAGTTTCTAGTTTTCACAAAAAAAATTAAGGATAGTGAATAAGGATGTCAGGGTTGTTATTTTGTTATTAGGAAATAATACTAAGGGAGAAATGCTTACAAATCTAGGAAAAGGCAGCAGGAGAAATGGAAAGCAGTCTTTTCAAGTCACTGAAGAGCTAAAGAAGGCTGGTTTGCTAGGATCTGGAGTGGGCATCGGACAGCACAGTTCTCAGCAAACCAGCAAGATCTTCTTATTATGCAGTCTTTACATTTTCTGTGCACCCTTCTATCAGATAATGGTCTCTCAGATTAGCTCTGCTAAATGTAAAAAGCTGGTAATCAATAGTGTGAAGGTGTGACTTCAACAGTCATCCCACGAGCCAGTAGCTTAAACAAGGAGCAGGAATCAAATGATAGGACATGAGTATAACAAACAGACCAAAGCATCTGTTTACCCAGAATGAAGGCAGTAGGAAAACTGAATTCATGCTGGCTTTAGATAGATACAAAGGTTATTTAAGGTAAAATGTGCTAGTGTAGCAGATTCTGTCTGTTGCCAGAGAGGAGCAGGCTGTTGGTGACTTTGTGGTGAGTGTTTTCGTGTCATCTTTGCCACCAAACTGCAGTGCAGTGACTATTTGAATTCCTGACTGAAGGCTATCAGCATCTCTTCAGTTGCCAGTTTATCGAGGAATAGTATCACCTCATACATGTCCTCCAAAATATCAAAGATAAGTGGGTGGTGTAGTGGGTAAAACACAATAACTGTATAGTTTTAAATACAACAGGAGTAAAAGGAAAGTCTTTAGACTCGGTGAGAAATTCGCCTACCTTCTTTAATGTTGTCATCCTGAAACTGAAGCGCTCATTCCTGAACAATGAGAATCGTGTCAAAGGAAGGGGCTTTGCCTGTTTTCCCAGACAGTGAAAGCAAAACAAAAAAAGAAAAAACCCCATGTTTTTCTACTGCAGCCTCTTTACGTACCTTTGTTATGGACGTTCTGAAATTATATAAGAGAAGATAATGGCTAATCAGATCCTTTAAGTGTAGTGTGGTAGTTTGAAAGGGAAACCACAAACTCTTTATCAATTTCATGTTCAGTGTTTTTTGAAGAAGAGCTTTACGCCTTGATTTCTTTTCTGTCATTGCTCCGTAAGATTTTTGGCAAGACTGTAGAAATCTTAGAATCTTCTTGAGTGCATCTGCAGTGGTTTCAGATGTAATTTCCAGCTCACTCCCATGAAGTGAAGTTGCAGGGGTGTGGCATGTACACGGCACACCTGCCTTCTGCTGCCCTCCTGGCAGGACTGTAGTGACTTAAACCTCGGAAGCAGAAATTGCTTCTGGATGTCTATAAGAGCTCTCTTCCTCCCTCTCTTTTCATTTGAATCTGCGGACTTATTTTGTACTTTACACTAGACACATGAACTACTTCGATAAAAACATAGCAGTCATTTTGTCCAGCAAGAAAGTAGTCATTTAGAAGAAGTTTAGAAAGGCTTTGGAGCGATGTAACAAATCACAGAACATGTTTGGGTTTTGACATCTGTGCTTGAGGCCAGTGAATTCCACCTCAGAGAGTCCCACCAGGATTTGACCGAGATTCTGTAATAGGTGACGTGCTGCAAAAACGCTGCTTACATTTGAAATCTGATGTTCAAGACCTTGTTGAACTGGGGCCCTACTTGGTGCAAACATTTCGGCATCTAAAGCCCAGCTGTGGTAAAGCGCTTCGACATGTGGCCAGCACACGCGTGTGCTTGGACCCTATTGATTTGCACAGCGACCTGGGCAGATGGTTAGGACTGCCTGCCTGCCTAAGAATGCTGCAACAGACTGTCACCAGCAAGTGTTCACACCGAGTATGGTTTTGATATTTCACAAAACCTGTGTGAGTTTATCGGGGCTTTTCCTCGAAATAATAGTATTTTTTAAAAAAGGGTGTTTGTTTTTATGGACCCAATCCCCACTGTCCAGGGCAAATATGAAGGATTAACGTCAAAATAAGTTTTGGATGTGTGTGTGTGAATGCATGGGATGAAGGGAGAGGGTAAGGTGTGGAGTTTCTGTTAAATTTTATTATTTTTTGTAATCAAATAAGACTTTTCAGTTAGTTTTACTTAGAGCACAAATTTGCTCGTTTCATGGTTTAACGGTGTAAGATTTTCCTCAGCATTTGCTACTTCCCAAAGCTTGTGGGCCAGATCCTCTCTTGCGTTGATGCTCTTCATACCGCTCTGGTAATGCAAAGCAGCCTTTATACTCGAGTTGAAATTCCTCAATGTAAGCAAAAGATTTGGTTTGAGACAAAGACCTTCACATCTGTCCAAGCCCAATTGTTATGATCAGTCCTAAATACTCATATGGACCTATTGGACCTATACTAAAAATAAGTGCAAAACCATAGAGATAAATACTAGAAAACCACAGTTACAGATCTAAATTTTGAGCAAAGCTCATCTTTTCTGAAGGATAAAACCTCTGAGGTGGCGAACTTTAAGAAAATCAGGCTGCGTTAATCACCTCCAAGTAAAAGCATCAAATCGCTATTGGAGGCTTTGCTTGTTGTGCAAAAGAAATGGCCTTTGACTTTAGCAAGTGCCATGTGGTGGTGGTGGGGATTGTACCTGTGCAAGATGGCACTGTTACAAAAAGCAGGATTACAGCCTCCATGCGTCTTCCGATGCTTTTTAACAGCTCTCTGCCTTCCATTTCTCTTCCAGGTGAACGTCCCTTCCACTGTAACCAATGTGGAGCTTCTTTTACTCAGAAGGGGAACTTGCTGAGGCACATCAAGTTGCACTCTGGGGAGAAACCGTTCAAATGTCCCTTCTGCAGCTATGCCTGCCGACGAAGGGACGCCCTCACAGGACACCTCAGGACGCACTCTGGTGAGCTCGCATTCTCTTCTCTCTTGTTTTTTCCTGTGGCATTACTGTTCAAGTGAAGCGGGTTGTGAAAATTAACTGTCTGTTCCTGGTGGCTCTGGGATTGTACCTTCCTCTTCAGATAGCTCGGCTCTGAGCTTTGGGGAAAGCCTTGATGTGAATCAGAAAAGCTGTGGTTCAGCCACACCTCTCCTTTTGTGTAACTGAGCTCCTCTGCTGATGCTATCGAGTTTCCCTTTGAATGTCTCCTTGGGTGGATCTGGGCTTTGGTGGCAGATTGTTTTGACACTCTGAGCCCCAAAGTGGCCGTAAAATTCCGGAGATCGCGAAGAATAACTGTGTGCTTTTGGAAGCTTGCTTTGCAGTTCTTAGTTTCTTCAACTAATAAATGCCATATACTGGTGAAGTTCATACTTGGTTCATTTTTCAAAAACCTCCTAATTGCATTTTTGATTCAGTTACATCCTGCTGTAAAGTTCCAATTGATGGCAGCCACAGCACTCACCTGAGAGCAGAAGGTGATGGAGAGAGATTGGCTTTGAGAGTTTTGTCTTGCTCCTTGATAGTATCACATACTTATCAAGTAGACTTGATGTAGTTTCTTCGTATGTTCTAAAGAAATGCCTATCACATAATTGCATGTTAGTAGTTGTGTTGGTAGCCCTGATGATCAGGATCAGATGTGTTTCTAGTCTGTCTATGCTACACCAAGGGGCTGCATTCTGCCCACTTACTCATTTGTGTACGACTCTTGAGTAAGATCTTAACGTGCTGCATTTTCTGTCTCCCAGGATCTCCAGCTTTTGTGTCAAGACCATTTATAACAGACAGTGTTTTTTTATTGTTGAATGGGCAGAGATAATTGGACTGGTTACAAGTGACAGCGTTACAGATGAACTTCTCTGAGGTGTTAGCAAATGTGTGGCTGCTGCAACACAGTGGTTGAAATGCAAGCGCAGACAGAAGCTCTGCATGTGAAAATATAATCGTGGCACTTCTTGACTCTTTATATGCATTTGTTTTGCAGAGTCAGCCTTGCCTCAGCAGAGGTTTCTGTTCTATGAACTGTTAGGTTGGTCTTCGGTTACAGAGTTACCCTATGCTTTCTGATTCTTGGAAATGTGAAGCTAGTGAGCGTCTCCAGGTAGTCTTGAGTATGCAGGAGGCTGTATTGATGCAAACGTACCGATGACAGAAAGCAGGAGCTTCCGAGGGAGCGCGAGTATGGGACTAGGCTGAGATAATTGCTTGAGAGTTGCCAGCCGAGAGGATTTGATCTGAAAGTCAGAAGGGAAAGATGTCTGTGAGGTGTGATTTTCACATATCTGACCATAACCGTGGTTTCAACTTGAAATTTAGTAAAAAAGAAAACACGATAGAAATATTCACAATTAAAATAAAAAAGAGAGGTGTAACATAAAGTAGCCCACATTACAAGACATGAACATTGCGGCTGAAGATTGTTTTCATAATATGAATATAGATTTTGTTACCTAGATACAGCCATTGACAGAGATTGTTCTTCCTGCATGGAAAGTGCATGGCTGATGTTTCTGCTTTTTGCATGATGATGAAATGTAAAGGTGTGGGATTTTCAGAAGGCACTTAAGCTGCTTAGGCAGCTGAGTTCCCCTGGAGCTCTCTCCCTACCTGACTCCCTGCGTCCAGTTGTGCTCAGTTTGTAATTTTATCATTTTCAATGGAGAGTGTGTCACCCCCCTCTAAGCAGCCAGCTACAACCCTTGTCAGCGGAGGCCAGGCAGGCATAGACAAGTCCTCCCACAATTCTCTCCCAAGACGATTCTCAGAAGAGCATTCACAGATGAAGAGTTAAACACCTGGGGTCTTGCCCTAAAAGCTGGCACACGCCTACACAAAGGTGTAATGTCAATCTGAGGATGAGTGTTGAGGTGTCTTTCTGTCCCTGTCGTATAGTCAAGTCTGGTTGGTTTATGCAGATGTACGTGAAGCTATTTCATGGAGGAGATAGGTAAATGTTCTCTAGAGATTTTAAACAGTTCCTATACGAGCGCTTTCTGCTTTAGTAAAGCACCCATTCAAGTCTATAAGTAGACCTTAAAGGTGTAGCGAATCCAGTAAAGTTCGTCAAAGGTCTTTTTCCACCTAAATGATTCTATGAATGTTTACATCTGCTGCCATTTCTGATCAGAAAACAGAATATCAGATAAAATATAGGAAGAAAAGGTTGAAAACTATTTTGAAATATGAGACTTTAATCCGATTTCAATCTGGTACACTTAATTCATGAGTCTGAATATATTTTCGTATTTATAAGAGTAAAGCTTTTCAGATCAGATCCTGAGCTGATTTAGAGTGGAATTGCATCCCCTAAGCAAGGAAAGTTCTGCTCTTTTCCACCACCTGGGAATCTGGTCTATGATTTCATAGATACAAGACCAAATTTCCTTTTTTTGTATTATATGTCATTTTCCTTGCTAAATAAGAGTGTGCTTTTAATCAAACAAAACTCCCTTTTTTTTTTTTTTTTCTTAAATTTTTTTTTTTTTCTTTCTTCTTCTTAATGGAAGGCAGAGTATGCAAGAAAGCAATTGCGGGTCTTTTATTCCCAGCTAGTTTGATCTGTGAATCTGAAAGCATTTTGTTTGTGTCACCCCTTAGTCTGGTACACCCTCTCACTCTACTGCCAGTTAGTCAATTTTTCCTGTCCTGAACGCAGGATTTTCATACAGCAAGACAGGAAAGGTGAAAAAATCAGGAAATGTAATTGCACACAGAAATTAGCTAAAGGATCTCAGAGATATTTGAAATAGCTGAAACTACTATTAACATAAAAAAAAAAATTGACTTCTTTTTTTTGCTTTGGATGGATTTTTTTGTTCGTAACTTTTAATATTATTTACTATTTATTTGAAAATGCATCCCAGTCTGTTTTGTCTCCCCATCTTGTGCAGAATAATATCTTGCTACATAAGAGTTCCCAGGATGAGTGATTAAGAAAATGTCACTTTGCTTTGGTGGTGGTGCTGCTGCTGTTTAACCCAAAATAATTAAGAACTTATGTTGCAGTGATTTACTCCTGCAGTTGTTTACCTTTTACTTACATATACAGTCCTGATGAACTTTGTGTCTATATTTTCCTCCCACATGCAGCTTTGATTTCAGGAATATAATGATGCCTTCAGGACATCAGTAGGGTAACACCTGGGGAGAGACTGATGCACAGAATTACACTAAGAGTGGACATGAGCCCCGAGGTACTTACAGGACTTTCAGATGTTGTTTCCAGAATTAACTCCATAGTTCCACAACACAGATAATACAGGAGAGGTGCCCGAGTGGGCTTTCGGAACGTGAGTGTAAGGACAGGCTGCAGAGGGCTGGGATAAAAGTTGGTAACTGCCCCTGCAGGAAGCACTTGACAAACCAGCAGGGATGGGCTTCACCTTGCCTAGCTTTTGCTGGTTTTAAAGAGAAAATCATCCAGGCAAAGCCAATCCCCTGATGGCAGTCACAAAGTATCTGCTATATCTCACACTGAGACATGCCCATCTTCTCCATCACCTCTAGATCTGCACAGCAAGACAAAGGCAGATAGAAAACAGATGAGACGAGTTCTACTGTAGACAATTAATGAACAAAACCCATAAGTTTTAAAGTTTTGATCTGAGAGGTCAGTCTGATAGTTAAAGCACCTAGATGTTGATATCTCTACTTTGAAATATGTGACGTACAACCCAACGCTGTGTTCCCCTGAAAAGCCAGACATCCTCAAAAGGGCATGTAAAATTAGCAGTTACATTTTGACATGAATTTCTCTCATGTCTGAAAGGGAGTCAAGTCAGCCCTCCCCTCATAATGCTATTATAAACATCTGTGCTTTGATAGGTCTTAAAGTCAAGGCTGCAATGACGAGCAATCTGGAAGAGCCCATAGAAAACATTAGCGCACTAGTTTTTAGAGCAGGACTTGGGCAGTAAGCCACGAGTGAGGGACAGGATCACTTGCAGAGGGGAAAACAAAGCACAGAATAGGCTTTAAGTGAGAACCATCCATCCCTCCTTTCCACTAAGCAAGGATGGTCCTGTGGGCAAATTGTTTTGTGATTTTTTTTTTGTGAATAAAAGACTGTCTCATCATGCATACGCACAAAACGGCCATGTGAAGCCTTCTCAGGCAACCTTAATTCTGCAATTTCCTTATTTTTCTCTTTATCTTGGCAACTTCAGTCATGTTCCCTTACTGTGGGAGTATGTAAGTGTTATGTATTTGCAATTTTACTGTTTATTTCTTCCTAAAAAAACGGGTAGTCAGATCATTATTTTTTCCTGTTGCAGAAGCTTTTCCTCACAATAAATTTTTAAATTTACTTCCAAGCATCTTCTCTCCTATTTAGAAAATGACTTTTTTCCCTTTTCTGCTTTTAACAAATATTTGCTTTTTCCTCACCCTCCTCTTCCTGCATTGCTGCTGCACATTGTACATTATTGCCCAGCTCTCCAATAGCACTGGACTAATGGTATCATTTCATTTGCAAAAGAAAAGAAGTGAAGTGCTTATTTGGAAAAGAAGGGCTTAGGCAAAAACTCCCAGAAGCACAATTTTAGCAAGCCCTGTACAGCGGGCAAGATAAAAGGCATATATAATTATATATTTATATAATTAAAAAGGTAAATGCACCGTTCATGGAAAGGTAGATTCTTTCTATGTCTCTTGGTTTGCAAGTCTATCTTTCTCTTCCATTCTTCTCCCTCAGGACTTTCTTTTCAGCTCCTGCTGTGTGGTAGTGAGCCATCTGAGGTGTCCTACACACTTGTAATTGCATGGCTGTTGTTGGAATATCTGACAAGTGCTGTCTGTATGTGACTGTGCTTAGAGGCAGAAGGAAGCTGCTTCCTAATTCTGGTGATGTGCCTGACTCAATATATGTTTGGGAGAGTCATCCCACCTCTGAGTGTCTCAGTCCCACTGAAAAATTGGATGAACAAGCACAAGTGCTGAAAAAAAACAATGAGGCATGAAGTCCTGCCTCTCAAAAGCCAGTGTGAATTACTGAAACAGGGGCAAGGATGGTTATTAAGAATAACAAAGAGTCAGTGTTCTGAACTGCTTTTTTCCATCTTGAAGAAATTTTTACCTCTTTTACTGTCTCTACTCTCACAAAGCCCAGTATCTACTCTAACTATGTTTTTGAGGATAGGAACATGGTAATTGGAAGAATCTTGGGACCTGAGATTCTCATTACTGTCTGAGCTGGACTAACTCAAACACATTGCCAAGGGGTGGGGGAAAATTAAATGTGAACAAGTAGGACACTACCTGTGAAATATGAAGCAAGTATGTGAAGAGATGAGGGGCTATTTTAAATATAAATCCCAGTTCTGCAAATAGGTTAGCAAACAGTATCTTCGCTCAGTTGTGATGAGCCAGTGAGCAGGCATTTATTCTGTTGATCTGATACTTAGAGCTTTATTTGATCAGGCAGAGCTGCTCTTCCTCTCAGGTTTTCTTGCACTATTTCAGTTAAACTTGGTGGAATTAACCTCATCACAAAATCATTTTGGGGTTTTTAATCAGACTCCAGATTCCAAACTGTTATTAGCACATACACAATACTGTGGCACCTCTGCTTACTCAGAACTTTGCTTCCAATACCTAGAGGCCTTCACTCTGTGTTGTAAAGTCTCTAAAATCTCTGGTAATCTGCTTTCCATATTGTTTGTATGTCCCTTCTTGAACCGCGTACAAGGGTAAGAGTTTGATATGCCAGGCCTTTCATCCCCTTATTTAAAATTTAATCTTTTGTGGAGCTAACTTCTATCCCATGCTTTGCTAAAGCCCCATCTGAACCTGATCCTTGAAGTGGTGGGATCCTCTTCACTGCCAGAGCACTACTGTGACAAGTATTAGTATCAGCTCTATGAAAAGATCATCTTTTACGTGCTCAGCATTATCTCACTATACAAGCCTGGTCATGTTAAGCCTTTTCTACAGAGAATAATTGTGACTGAGAAACCCTCTTTGATTTAAAGATGTTGTAGGATCATGATCTTTCCAGGAAAAAAATACATTTGGGCTTTGGTTTTGGGGGAAATTGTGAAAAAATACGGTTCCACCTGAAGCCAGAAGAGTTCACTTTTTACTTGTTGGGCTTTTAAAAGTCTTGAAATTCCACCAAGATTCTCTCTTGCCTGCGATAGTTATGGTTCAGTCTTTGACTATCCAACCCAGGAGATCTGTTTCTGACAGATGAAACAGAGAGATGGGAGAAGTGGTCCTGGTGAGCAAAGGTAGATGTGCCATGTACCAGCCTCATGAATCTCTCTCTCTCAGGACTGAGGATCAGCCTTCTAAACATTTTTTCCTTTTTTTTTTTTTTTATTTTATTTTCCCCATCCCTCTCTCTGGGATGTGTGATTGAGATGACGGGAGAACAGTCACTGTGCTGCTCCCTGCTTTTTGTGGTGCCCCGGTGTGAGCCGGAGATCGCCTGTTCCGTTAGTTCTTGGAGGCTGCCTGTAAATTGGCTGAATAAAGACTCACCCACTCTGCCAGCGATGAGAGGCACCAACATCATGGCAGTATCCTTCTTCTAAATATCAGTTCGCAGCAAGATTAGGAGGTGCTAAGATTTATCGTGGTATCCGTGAGACAAGTCTTGTGCTTCCTGCTATATCTCTGTGGAACATGGTCTTGCTATGTCTCTGCCACCTGTAGGTCTACCAGCAAGTCCTCTGCTCTTCAGCAGAAAAGAGGAGAGCAGGTCTGATGGGAGGTTGCATCATCTTCTCCTTTCCCTGATCATCCAGGTTTCCTCTCCTTAGTGAGACAGAGTGGCAGAATTGTAAGTCTGGCGTCAGATTAAGTTTCTGGACCCTTGGCAAGGAAGTTTTGTGTTAAGGCAGGAGGTCCAGCACCCCAAAATGGGCAAGAGTACTAATTCCCCAACACTGCAGCTCCACCACTAGGGAAAGTTTCCCCAGGACAGATTTCAGTTTAGCAGTGCAATGAGATGCTCACCAAGGGGACACTGGGTGTCCTTTTGCCCCTTTCCTCATACCTAAACCTGCTGTCACCTCATCCAGAAGGTCAAGCAGCACCACAGCCCTTGGGGTAACAAGGTCCTTGTTTAGACAGCATCATCATAGTGTAAGATTCACATGGGATCATCTCTCATCAATGTTGACCGCTCCTTTCTTTCAGATAGAATGCCTGTGCCAAGGTGGAAGTGCGTATTTGGGGCAGGACTGCAGACATCCAGTTTTCCGCATGTTTTCTGTCTCCCCTCTACATTAGTAGTTTGCATCCTGGCATCGTCAGCCAGATCCTGTCCCTCTTTGTGCTGCTTCAGGCCTTATACAACCAGAACGAAGCAGCCAGTCCTGCCCTGCTGGGCTGCTCCTTGGAGCGACACCAGATAGTTCTCTGCTGGGTGATGCCGGTTCTTACACCGGCTATCCTGCTTTGGAGGAGCAAACGAGACAGCGACTTTCTTTTTCCTCTGGGCTTTTCTTGTGCCACAGTGCTGTATGTGGGATTTTACTGGCATCAAAAAAGCAGATGAATGTGGTAAAGCTTCTGCATATAGAGCAGCAGTCCTAAACAGCATGCTTAACCTGTTTTTTAAACATCCAGAGAGACTGTTTCTGTCGCCTCCCCAGGGAGACAATTCCACTTGTCATCAGCTTTTTATAGCTGTGACTCTCATCCCGATGTTTAACCTAAACTATCCTTTCTTTTGCTGCAGATTATTACTCTTCCTAACACTGCCTTCTGTGACTGTGAGTAATTCCTGTGCTCAGTTTACACTGTGATAGGCTGTAGTCATGTGTCTGGAATTCTGTTCTCGTCTGTCTTTATGTCCCAATCCTCTTGTCTCTCTTTTTATTACTAAGTTTGAATTTTTTTCTGCTCTTATTCATTCATTTATGAGGGACCTAAATCATGAAGTCATTTTAGACTTCGGAAACAGGAGCCAGGGCAGATGCAGACCACTTAACCTCAGTTCTGCCCCAGTTGTCTGTCAATGAAACTGAAATAAGGAGCACTTCTCAAGCTTGTCATACTGGTGAGAGAGGGCAGCATGCACAAAGGAAGGCAAGGCGCATGCGCGTGGCTGCAGTGAAGGTCATGTAGATACGTGGCCGAGTATCCCCGTGCTGCCAGTGCCCCTGCTGCATAGCATTGTCTATTATCTCCTTCATTTTACTTTGCCTTTGTGCAGTAGTGAAATGAGATAATTACGAAGTGGAAGGAATAATAACTTTATATTGTTACCATAACCACTGAGGTATTATACCCTGATAGCGTCGTGATTATCTTAGACACAATAGTAAGGTGATTATTAATAACACTAAAGGACTTACTACTTAGCCTGCAATTTTTGCGTCTTGTTTCTTTTATGAACCGTATCTATTTCATCAGCCCCAACCCTGAGTGAAGTGGGTATGTTGCCTTGTTATCCGTTTTTCAGTGATAGGAAAATAAAATAGGAAAAAACCTTGTGGGACCTAGTTTGCAAATTTAGGTGCGAAAGCACCAAGGTAGCCTTGTGTGATTCGCTTATCTTTTGCACCAGGACTACTACGGACAGGCTGGAGCGCCTGGAGGTCTAGTAGGTTAGCTATGGAAAGATGGGTGATCCTTTACTCCTTTTAGTTCGAGCTGGAGAGGCCTCTTTTGGCCTTGTTTTCCTTGTTGTCAGGGATTATTTCACAAATCCGATCTTTTTACGCTTGAATTGGCCTATGTACGTACAAAAGCAGAATTTAAGGTGCAGCTGGAAATGCAGGCGTTGTATGGCCAGGCTCCAGACCGTCTCTGGGAGCTGAGTGTCTCGTTGCATTAGAATAATCTGGAGGGACGTGATGCAGTGCATCAGGAGTCCTCCTCCAGAGGCAGCCTTCTGAGGGAGCTGCAGTGTTTTTTGCAAAACAGAGACCAAGGGGTGACTGAGAGCTTTCTCCCGCACTCGAGAACATGATTTTGACTTGACAAAGCCACGTCTTGGCGAAACCAAGACCACTTCCTCCATGTACTCTGAGCAGCAAAATAGCACAACAGCTCTAAGGAGGAAGAAAGTGTGTGTGTTTGGTTGCTTTCCCGAAGAAAATTATTTTCAAGGGCAAAAAGCTTTTTCATGTTGCCTCTGAGGAACTCCTGAGATACAGCACTTGGAGCTGGCCTTTGTCAGTTCTTGAGGGAGTTTGTGAAACCTTTCAACTTGAGAAACTTTGAGCTTGGAATCAAACAGTGGTTTGAGGCTATCTTTCACTGCCATCTCAGAGCTGGTTTATGGGGCAGTGCGACATGGAAAAGCGTCGCTGAGGTTGTTGGTAATATATGAGTGCTTTAAGGTGTAAAAGAGGTATTTTTGCCATTTGGAAAGGAAGCCAAGGGAAACTAAAGAGGAGAAAAATAACCCAGTTAACACGACACCATAGCAGAGCTGCAGAAAGCTGCTACTGAGACCTTCTCCTGAGCGCTCAGCAACCTGTAATTATGAATTGGCTTACAGGTAAGATATTGATGGATATCACTGAAGAAAGAAAATGAGAATGTCTAGATTTTTTTACAGTGAACCTGTGCTGAACTCTATGTGACTCTCCTCCTATTTTTAACCCTGTGCGAAGTTCAAGGAAACTTGTCCTGGAGGTTTCCCGTGAGAGGGAACTGTGTTTTTACCTGACTAAAGCAGTCTGGATATTTTCCCAATTTTTTTATTTGATCTAAGTGTGAACTTTCTCCACCCTCTGCCTCTTCTTTTCTGGAGTGGTTAGGGAGGTTGATTACAGAGAGGATTACACAAGAGATGCCAGTTGCATACATGTTTTGCATAACTGTGCCGTGTTGATTTCAGACAGGGTGCCCCAAGTTCTCTCTGTGCCTTGCAACAGAGACGAGATCTCTATCTTCATTCCTGAAGCTGGAGAAATGCTCTTGAGGCCCTGCTTACTGAAACTTTGACAAAGAGCACCTGGCCGGGAGGCTCCCCAGCCACACAGTTAGCTGTGCGCCGCAAAGTGCTCGCTGTCAGAGAAACCTCTATTTAAGGGTTGTTCGTTCTTTTTGTATGAAATGTGCGATGTACCTCTGTGAGCAGAGCTGTGGGGGATCGGTGGGGTGATGTAATTCAGTAAGGTTTTCAGTGTAAGGCAACAGAGGTCCCTGGGATGCTGCTGCTGCTGCTGCCCCGAGACGACTCCTGCCCAGAGCACCAGCTGCTCTGTGTTAAAGATGGGGGAATGTGCTCCCCAAGCACATTGCCCTTTCCCTCCTGTTCAGCGAGACAGATGTGAATGCTCTCACATGCTCTGAGATGGTTGAGGGCCTGTGATGAGGGTCCTGAACAGAAAATTAAGACAAGCTCATCCTAGTGCTGATTTGAGGGCCAGTTCACTGTGGCTCTTGCCTTCAAAAGCACTGAGGTCTGCTTGATTTCGGTAAGAATTAGGGACTTGACATTCTGGGCGTTAGCCTGTGTTTCTGTTCCTTTTGCTGGGAAATAGGTACCTTCTCCCTCCTGCCTCTTCAGTTTGGAGTGAAGTCTAGGTCAGCACAGAGCCTCCCCACAGCCAAATGGGGCTGTTCTGAGCTGCCTGTGGCACAGTTACAGTACTGTGGGGTAGAGCTGGTCCTACAGGTAGGCAGAGCCCAGACCAGTTAAGGGCTTCAAGCTCTTCCTAGAAAATAAATCATATGCAAAGGATACACTGCTGAGAAACCGATGATGAAATTTTTCTATAGAAAAGCGACATGGGCCATAGATTCTCTCCCACTTGGATACCCTTCATGTGCATGCATTTTGCTTGTCTCCTTGGAGACAGTGACTTGTCTGAGAGCAGCTAGCCTTGGCTAGGAAAGGCCTGACATTTCTGGTTTGCGGGATGAAGCTGAGCTGCTGAATTTTCCAACAACCACAGAGGCACGATTTGATACGAGCATAAGCAGTTCTGTACAAGGTTATTGAGTGAACATCTCTCTCTAATAACTTTCTGAGGACACCACTCAAGTCTCTGGTGTGAAAGATGGGTTCAAAGATCCTCCACAAGAGCCTCATGATCCCTTGGATATCGGAAATGTTTGAGAAATTTCTCCCTCCTTTTCCTTTCCTTCTTCCAAAGAGCTGAGTCAGCTGGATTGGCATGTCTGGAACTCTGTGGCATGGCGAGCAGGCAGTCTGCCAGCTGCATTACACACCACGTCCAAAGGAACACGTCACTCCTCGCTCTCTCTCTCTTTTTCTCTTTGCAGTCTCCACCCTCTCCCTTTTATTTTTCCTTGTTGATCCGTGTAGGTGAGTCAGAGAAACCTGCTCATCCACAACCTATCCCTTCTTGCCAAATCCTAGAGGACCACTCCCAGCTCTTGTGAGGTGTCAGGAATAGGTTATGAAAACAAAAACCGATACAGGCAGCGTACTGGATATAGAGCACATATTGTAAATGAAAACTAAATGCACAGTGAATGTGCTGCTTACAATGTACTCCTAATAGAGTGATGGCTTTTGTAGAAGGCACTTTATTCTGTGATTCATATATAATACTCATTTTCTTTCTATAAAACACCAGGAGGGAACAGCAAAATGATTTAAGGCATGAATAAGAGCACACTTAGGGAGAAAAGCCATCTTAACTCCACTGGATTTTTTAAAATAGGAGAGCAGAAAATTTCCAGTAGGAAAATAAGTGGTTCACAAAAGTGGTTTTGAACAAAATGACTGAGCTTTTGCTATCAATGGTAGTTGTACTAACCAGAAGAAACTGCATTGATATTGACATGATTCCTCAGAGTTTATGCTATTGATGCATTTCTAACCCCAGGAATTAGAAAGTCATGAATCTGGATCCCCCAGATCACAGACACTGTCAAATGAGGAGAGCGAAAGGTGATAAATTGACCTTTTTATTTACCTTATGATACTTATTTCATGAGTGGGGAAGGAGTGAGAAAACACGCAGGCTAACTTTTATCTTTGGTCAACTGCCTCCAGGAGCTGGAGACAAAGAAAAGCATATAGTTTGTGATATCTGATAACGGGTGAAACTGCAGGTGTTGGTAACACTGGTTAGGATCTGATCTGTCTCAATATCCATAGCTGCCTTTCCACTGAGCAGCATCAAAGGATTGATTTTTGGTATAAGTTTTTGGAAGGAAGCTGCTCAGCTTCAAAGAATAGATCACCCATGAGGAAAAGTGCTTGGTTTGACTTTTGCATGCCACAGTAAAATGTCCACGTTAGCTCTATTGTGAAAAATGGATCCATTATGTTCATATCATTAGTCTTATCCGAACAGTGAGTTTGTCCAAGGCCTAATAATGAGCCAACTTCAGGAGACTGCAAGCATGGTCTTGGTTGAAGTGCATGAGATTTCTGCCTCAATCAGCATGAAGTCCAGGCCAAGTTTGACCTGGTTGGCGTACAGTCCCTTGCATAGGATTGCACCGTTGGTGAAGAGAAGGGAAAGGACCATTTTGTTTCGGATAGTATCTAACTCATAGTGAGACAGGCATTTCTCAGGTTGTTCAAGGCAAGACAAGACAACAGCAAGGTTTACTGCCCAACTACCTTCTTCAGAGGAGGATGAACCTAGAGTCCTGACAAAAAGGGACTTGCCAAAGGCATTCAAGACATCAATGTCGCAGATAGGAATGGATCCAGATCTCCTAAATCCCTGTCTGCTGACTCGGTTACAAGACTCCGTACACAAAGAAAAAGAAAATAGATTCAAGAAAATGAGAAAAGAGATTTTTCTTCTCCCAGGTACTGAGAAATGAGAAATTTTTATACTCTTTCATTCTTGATTCAGACCTCTCAGAGAAATCACCTCTTTTTAATAGCATAGCAGAACCTTCAGTATGAATTTTTGGTAGGTTTGTTTGTTTTTTTTTTTCCATGAAGGAATGCAGTTAAGTATGTTCAAGGTTCCCCAATTTTTCTGTTCTTATAGGAAACCTTTTAAAAGGACTTCTGGATTTTCAGAGGGTTCTGATTTGTGTTCCCCAGCTTTTCTGCCTTTACTTTCAGCCCGAACAGTTGTTTTTTCTTTCCTTCTTTTTTTTCTCCCTTTTGGTTTAATTTCACACCTGTATTTAATTTCCTTTCACTTTGTCTGCCTCCCTTTAAGCCACGGTAACAGTTTCTGAATCTCTCCAGACTCAGTAGTGCAAAATGAATCGCACCAAAAAAGAAACATCTTCAACCAACAAATCTTTCCTCCCTCCCTCCCTCCTTCCCTTCTCATTCTCTTCACTGAACAAACCTAAAAAATCCTGAGTTTTAGGAAGTGCTCTAGAACTGCTGTTACTTATTTTTTGTGTTACAAAGAAAAATACAACTAGGAAAGTATTGAGGCTAACAGGAAGTGCTGAATTTTATTACCCAGATTAATGTAGCTTCAATGTCAGACGTGGACACTTGATGTCGATGTTTGTGCTAGAACAGAAGCTGTTCAATATCCCAGATTCATTTCTTAGAGTTAAAAGATCCCATCATCCTTTAAATGATATCTTTACTGTTAATTTTTGTTGTGCTAAGAGATGTTTTCATGCAAAATGCTCCTGACTTCCCTTGCTCAAATCTGCAGCTAACTTGGAATGTAGAGCAGTGAAGACCACAAGCGTTGGTGATGAGCGCAGTGGGGAAAGGTGGCATTTGTCCAGCTCTGGTGGCAGCACATATATTTGCCTTGATGAAGCTGAAGCAAATGTGTTGGGAAGAGCATTTGGGAGTAGCAAACTAGCCCCAAAAGCCTCATCCCGGAGGAGCCTTTAGCATATGAGGTTTTCCAAAGTCAGCACAGCCAAGCACAGCTTGGCTCAGCACTGTCTGCTTAAGAAAAGTCCCACCCTTATTTCGAGTTTCTCTGTAACGTTTGTGGTAAATACATGTGGTGTCAGAGGGAGAACAGCAGGAGCAGATAGGAAACCTGTGCAGGTAAAAGGAGTCAGTCAACTCTTTTTCTCTTTGACCTCATTTGACATCTGTTCAAGACACAGCAAAACCCACATGCCTGAGCAGCAGATCTTTACAAGGCTAACACAGAGGCAGTGGGCCACACTGGTTCTTGGGCAGGACAGAAAGTGTGAGTAAAAGTTTTCATGTCCCAAAGGAGCCCATTAGTTTCACAGCCTGACTTGGGTTTGGAAGCAAGATTCCCTTTGCTGCCGGCCTTCATCAAAATAAGTGAAAACTCCTAACTTCAGTGGTTGGGAAGTGGAGCTGTCAATATTATGCCTCTTGTGTTGCTGTTATCTTCCTGCCAACTTTCTGTTCATACTCCGTTTCCAAAACTTTGCTTCTGACAGTGATAAGAAAAGAGAAAACTCATGTAAAGGGGAACTGGAGTGCCTTCTTCCTGTCTCCTAGTAAGAGACATAAAATTGAAGTGTCAGGTACTAAAAGAAATGTTGGGGGTTTTTTTCTCACACAGGAGCATGTAGGTGAAATAGTGGAACTCAATGCCATGGGATGAGAAGAAATGAGCTAGAGTGGAGGGCCTTTTCAATGGTTTTATTCAGAAGAAAACTCTCTAGTGCTGTAGTTGATGTTAAATGCCATGTATTCTGTCTGTCTCCCTTTGTTTATCTAGTATAAACCAGTGGGTAACACTATATTTGGCACTTTTTGCTTCAAGTAACTCATAGATTCTGATGGCTTTATAATGCTGAAGGGCTTCTGCAAGATATGCAAAGGGGCAGCACTTGGAATAAATATCAACTGTACACAGCTGATGGGAATTGACTTCAGGGTATTACTTCCAGTGACGCTACCTATGAATCTGGCCCAACCTCTACACTTGTTTTACTCAGGGGGGGGGAGGGAAAACCTCCCCTAGACAAACAAAAGTGCTTCTCAAGGGAGTGTTTGTCCAGCAGCATTCCTGATCTGCACTGAGGTACCCACACCCTGTGCTGTTGCCTGTGTCGTTCCTCGCTGCCTGCAGCCGGAGCTCGGCTTGCGATGACCTGTGGATCTCCAGTCAGCTCCTTAAATTTCTGCTGAGCTGTGGCACTGACGCGGAGCGGACAGGACAGAAAAGAACAACAACAACAGACTGACCTAAACTTGTTTTCATTTTTCCTGCTTGCTCTGTTGCTGGAGACGGGTTAAAACGAAGAGAAGCCAACAAGTACATTCTGGAACGGTTGTCGTGTGAACCAGTTAACGTTCCGCTTATCAAATCAAACTTAATGTGATGTTAAAGATCTGAAGCGGACTGGAAAGTACAGAACTGGTACATAGAGTTAAGGTTTAACCTCGGACTTAAGACGGTTCCCACCCACATCCAGGTAGTGTGGAGGCGCCGCAGGGAGGAGGCTCCTTTCCGAAGTCTCCTCTTTTGTATCGTTGCAGGGCCTCTCCCCCTTTTAAAGTAAGTCGCCATAAACCTGGCCGCCTTTAAGCAGTTTTGAAGCCTGCCAGGTGATAAAATACCCAGTTATTTTGTGGACTTCCTGGTTTTTGTTAGTTTATCTCACCACCTGAGCGCAATTTAAATAGAGTCCCTTTTTAATAGTATTTAACCATTTCAGAGTCAGTGTAAAAATCCTCAAACCCCACCAGTGCCCAGGGTCCCTGGAGGACTGGGATATGTTGGTATAGAACAAGGACAGTGTGCTTGGCTCAGTTGGCCTCGCAGTGCAAGTACAGAAGATTTGCACTTGAAATTTTCAAATATATATGGAGGGCAATCTGAAAGCACCATTGTCATGACTACAAACTAAAAAATGAGTGTCATGTGCCTCTTGCCAGCTGTGAAGGAAATGAAGGTAAAGCAAGAGAAATACACAACGAGAGATTCTGTGTGGTGTAATGTGTGTTTCTTGGGATATGGAATTGGAGCAAATAATTGTGAATGTTGTCTTTTTCAGAACTAAATGCAAAGTTAGTGTCCTTATCAGTGTTTTCCTTGGTTTCTTATGTGATTTATTTGTATGTTTTCTTGCCCCCGCTGTTCTGTGAGGCTGTTTCGCTTCAGTCCGTTCCCTTTCATTTTTCACAAATACATAGATACAACATACAAACCTATAAAGTGAACTATTTTGTCTTTTGTGCTGCAGAGGAAGAGAATGGAGTGTACAGTTCTTGCTTTTTCTGGTTTTAATGGATTATTTAATGGACAGTGAGAGACTGTGGCAGGAGCCCTGTTAGTATCTCGACAGTGTGGGAGATTTCAGTAATTCTGTGAGTGTGCCAATGAAGCAGGAGTGAGTTTGTTTGTTAAACTTCTGGCACAAAAATGCCACCTACTTATTTATAACTCTTGTGGCAGATTGGAACATTGTTTTATCTGTAAAGTCCTGCAGATTAGTTAATAAATAAACATAATCTGATGAATCAGATTAAATAACAGAGCCACCAGTAGCTGTAAGATAAATCGTAATGAGCTACTGAAGCAACAAATGGCTGCAGGCAGAACCATCCTGAAGGTACAAATAAGGGGGACCCCAGCCCCTTAGCTGTTTTACGTGAGCATGAATGTTTTCTGATTCACACTGGGTTCCGTTGTGTGGTTTTTATATGTGGAGAAGGTATAGATGCTTCAAAGTTTGTCCTGACTAGCTTATTTGTTTTCTGCGTGTGTGCGCGCACATTTTGGTGATCTGTTCTAGTCAAAATGCAGCCTGAATGAAGTCTTTGGAGTTTCTACGTAGCGCAATGTTTCATACTCTTTGCCGGGGAAGATCAAGGGAGGACTGAACAGTGTTTCACCGTTGGCCGCTTAGTTTACCGTACTGTAAATAACCATCAGGTAGATACAGGTGTCAAGCTGCTGGTTTGTGCCCCAGAGATTTTTCTAGGAAAAGCAAGCATGCATAGAAAACAGAAGGAGTGTAGGTGCAATGTTTTGCTGTTGTTTTACCTCATGCAGGCGTAACACGAGTATCTGGTGGTGTTTCTCTACTAACTGCGTAGGGCTACTGTAATCCCACGTTGTAGTTGTCGACACAAGTAGCGTGCCATTGATGGCCACTGTGCAAAAAGCGAGGATAAGCCATTTTTTGTTTTCTGGGAGACTCACAAAATGTTCAACAGCCACCTATATATCAACAGACAATTGATAATAGTCTGCTAAGAGGCATTGGGGCATGAGGTCGTGGAGTGAATCAAGTGCTCTATCTCAGTATCTAATTCGAGAAACTACCGGTTGCCTAGTGGTATGTATATAGGCTTCTCCTGTTGTGGTGCTGCATTTGGGGTTTTGAACCTTTTGAGGTGTCCGCAGAGTTCAGAAACTGTTTTAAGCACATATCTAACTGTGTGGTCTCTTCTACTCCATAATCTAGTGAACCTGTCCTTTACCACATGACTTCACGAACCCTAACACTTGGCCCAGAATATGATAATCTATAAAATGCTTGTAGAATAGAGACATCAGAGCTTCACGAGGTCCAGAGATATATCTGCATCCTGTGAAATATACCCCAGGTATTGCTGCCTCTGCTTGGACTGGCAAGCATTACAAGATTAAGACAAAGATTTCATAGAGCTTGGTGCTCTACCAGCCTGGAGCCTTAGTTTAGATGTTTACCTGTTGTGACTTCTGCTTGCAGGTTGTCTTGGACAGTCTCAGGTTACCTATGGGACTTGCTGTTATTTCTGAACTCTGGTCTAGACCGATTAGTGTGTGTATGCGTGTCATTTCCCAGGCAAGAAAAAAAAAACCAAAAGGCAACAAATCAAAGAGCTGCATGAATTTCAATGAACGCATTTACAGTCATTAAGCATAGCAGCAAGATACAGCATTGGAGTGGGAGGCGGTTTCTTTTGCAACACTATGTGTCGCTCGAAGCCAGCATGGGCTTACCTCTCACTTTACATGTTGTTTTTGTGATTAATTCATTCAGGAGTCTATTATTCATGTAAATATTGTTGTGTGTGAAGCTTTGAGCTAGGCAGCGCTAGAAAAGCCGAAGAGCGCTGTTTAATTATAGTCGTGAAAGGGAGGGACTGTGTGTTGCTTCTCTGCAGCCTCAGCCCTCCTGCCTTGGCCCTCCCTGGCTCTGACAATTGCTTCCTGGGCTCAAGGAAGCTGAAAGTGGGAAGGACAGCAGCAGCTGTTATATCCGCCTTTTTGTGACTATTGCACACTCTCTTTTATTGTCCTGTGTGGTGTTAAATGTCACTAAGCTCAGGGGCATTTTACATTTCCCTGGGCTGACTGTTTCATGGCCTGAAAGGACACCGTGCCTGCAAATTGCCTTATATGCCACCTATTTTTTTTTATTTTTTTTTTTATTTGATTCTTATTCCTGCTTGATCCTCTCCTCTGAGCCTTCCTAAGTATCTCCTCCCTCTCTTTAATGTTTGCTCCCATATCTAATAAAATCACAGTGTATTATTAAGTCCTTAATTTCTCAGTAGAGATACGGTGCCTACCTGCTTGTGTAAGCTTCACCAAATTAGCCTCTGTGCATCTTGCAAAGTGCATTAATTCATTTACATGCTGTGAAGAAGGGAATTATTACCTTAATCACAAGTATGAATAATTGAAGCACAGGAAATCAGAATAACTTGCCTGCAGTCACAAAATCTGTAGCGTAACTAAGAGTTGAACTCTATGCTCCCTAGTCCCAACCCAGCACCTTAATCATATTTCCTAGCTCTGTGTTACAACTGATCTGACTGTGATAAGCCCAGCGCAAGGCAAAGGGCTGCTCTGTGGTAGGCACTGTGTAACTGCAGAGCAGCTCCCCTCTCCCAGGAGGCTTCCAGCTTAAGTGAAGAAAGAAGAAATAAATAATACTGATTATGATTGCGAGAAACAATTCTGCAACCTCACTGATAGGTGACTTTTTTTGATGCTGCTTCAGAAAGCTTTGATTGGAGAGTTACTGGGGTTTCCTCCAGCTCTGGGGTGCTAGGGACTGAGCGGGAGTTCAGATTTTACAGAGGTAAGTCATGCTCAGTGCGCTGCTATCAGAAGGACTTCCTCAAACCGAAAGTAGCTACATCAGATGGCCACTTAGCTCAGAACTTTTGGCTGGGTTCCCTTCTAAGGCCCTGATGGGGCAATAATGGAAAAATAATAGAAGTCTGGTACAAAGCTCAGTGCAAAGTCTCTAGTCCTTGAATTGAACTGACGTATGTCACACGGCTGTAGTAATGCCGTGTCATGTGTGAACTGGTCACATTAGCAGCTGAGCTGCCCCAGGGGTTTAAGACCCAGGCAGGTGGATGGGAAGGAGCTTTGCTCTGCACTGCTGCAGAGGAGAACATGGGACCCAAAGTAGGGGAACGTGGGAGTAGTTCATCCTGACTGCTGGAATCAGTGCATGTTTTGTCATCGATCTTAATGGCGGCAGGATTTTAACTCGGCTAATCTTTCCTCTTAATCTGTTCTGTAAGCCTTTGCATGTTCTGTGCTTATGGCAAGGCGTTACCTAGGATGCCTCCTTACCTCCCCTTGACTTATTTTATATTCTGCCGTGCACTTCCATCTCTTTTGAGAACAAAATGCTGTGCAAATGCCTTGCGGGCTCTTTCTCTTTCACTGACCTTTTTCTAAGACTTTAAAGAAGTTCCCCTAGGCCCGAGTCTGCTTTCTGTCTTGAATATTGACCTTAGAGTTACACCATCTCATTGTCGCTGCACGCAGACTTCTCAGTTATCAAAGTTCACCCACAGGATTCAAAGTATTCCTAACTCAGAAACACTTTGCCTTTTATGTCCTCCTCTTCCCCCTCCTTCCTCCATATGAGCATTTTAATTTCACAAGCCAACTCTGTTTCTCTGTGAATTTCGATGAGTGGTTTACCTGTTTCATGGTTAAAATTGTACTTCAAATTTAAATGTCTTTTTCAGTGTGACTGTCATAATATTTTCCATTTGAGGCTGAGACTCCACTGTGGGTTTTCTGTGCCACACTCTCATCTGCACGAATCTGAGCTTAAATGCATGGAAATTCTGACATTTCAATAAGAAATATAGTGGATTTTTTATGTTCTTCGAGTTAGCTACTTCATAGGTATGGCGGCTGGGTTTTGCCCAGTGCCCTGGTCTTTCCCTGTTCAACAACAGGTGGGAGATTTCTCAAGATTTTGGGCTTGTTTGTGTTCACTGTATTGTGTCATTTCTATGAGAATGAGTGATGGAAATTTTGTATTCTGATTGCTTACCTGGATAAAGGAATAATTGCCCCCAACCAGGGTTTTCCAAATTGACTTTCTCTTGGGTGCTGCTACCAGTGACCACAGCAGTTACATGTGATGCCAAATGTGGTGTCCATGTACCATGGTCTTCAGCAAGAATCTCTGAGAATGCGGCTTCGTACCAAGCAAGCTGAGCCAAACGTGGAGTGGCTTCACAGTGGAAATGGCTCCATGGTGGTAAGACCTGCCTTTAGTTTGGGCTTGGAGAGGTTTTTGGTAGACTATAGTACTACTGAACTCTTTGCCTTCAAGGCAATGACCTATAGACCAAGGCTGCTCATGCCCAGTAATGCAAGCCATGTGTTTGGGGGTCAGATTTTGACTATTAACGTTTACCTCTTGTAGAGTATTTCAAAAAGGCTGAAATCTCGCTTGGCAGCCATGTGGTTTGCTCTGTAGGACAGAGTATGTTGTTGGGGAGATCACCAGAATTGAGTCGTCTAATACACTTTTATGACTTTCTATTGGGTAATATGAAATATGGAAAAACGTACACCCACCGGCAGCGTTCGCATTCGCAAATATGTGTATTCTTTTGTTGTTAGTTACTTCAAGAGTACAAGGGGAAATTTGTAGCTATTTCAGTGACTTGACATTTGTCACAATGACAAGGTTTCTAAAATCCAGACTATAATTGCTACCTCAACTAGTCGCACCTCTTACTAAATGGGCAGTGAGGATTGCTGATGACACAAACCATCAGAAGTGATTCTCTTGTGGTCTGACCTGATAATTGCGCTGCAACCCAAGTTACTTTGTTTGACTTTGTAGTATAAATCAGATTTTACACCTGTAGGGCTATGATATGATTGCATCTGTTCAGCAGTGGGGACAGAATTTGCAAATGAACCCGGGGAGTTGTATTTGATCCTGCTCAGCTGGAGCTCACAAACTTTGTTCTTCATGTTTGTCTCCGAGCAGCTTCCATTCTGTGTTAGGCAACATGACGAACGTTTCTCACATGTTGTTTATTCTCATATATTCTCCCCAGAGGAAGGAGAGCGTGTGCTGGAGTATTTTCTTTTCTTGTTGAGTTACGTTCCTCAAATCCCATATTACCTGCAGAAAGCATGCCTTTATCATTAGTTTTTATCATCTCGGTGAACCTTGAAATTTGATGGAATTTGAGTAGCTGGCTATCCCAGATAGCATAGGCAAAGCTCAACCTTGCTGTGTGTTAATAGTTTATGAAACTGTTGCAATGCGGGGAGCAACCCTTTGAAGAGGTGTAATACAAACTTTTTTTTGATTGTTGAAGCAATTTATTGGTTTTTTGTACTATGAACTTGGAGCAGAATATGTTTCTCTGTCCTAAATGTTAATGCATGTAATTAATCATAGCTGCCTCTTGAATAGCTGAAAGTAATCATTCCGCTGTGTCTTATAGTTTATCTGAGTGGCTGAATAACCTGGTGTAGCCAAACCACGTGGGCTAATTCAGCCCTGCTTCAGCTCAGTTAACTTGAATCCTGTCAATTGAATTATTTTTTTTTTTATTAGGCACCAATTTAACTTCTAGTGAAGGCATCAGACTGATAGAACTTGATGCCATCTAGATGCGTGATGAAGCATTGTAGTTCTGACAATAAACGTCTTTCCATCCTAGGGAGCTGCCAGTGTGTTTTCCTAAAGGTGCTTCCACAGTGAGATGGCTGGGTTATGTTTAAAAGCTAAGGCTTTATTCAGATCGTTCTCATCAAGGGCAATTACTCTGGGAATGATAATGAGCTTTGCAAATGGCATCCAGTGAGATTTCCAGTACCAGTGCCGGTTACGGCAACGGTGTCAGTAAGTGAGCAAATGAAATAAAAACCACAACAGTTTGGTCTAAGACACGATACTTTCCTGAGGATAAGCCTTAGCTCTAAATAAAGAAAAATAAATCCACAATTTGAATGCTTATTAAAAGCAGCTTTTTTTTTTTTTTTTTTGAAGTGCACACACAGTTTTTGTGAAAAACAGAAACTTTCTGCAAGCGGGTTCATTTCATCAAATCCCTTTTTTTCTGAGACAAAAACGTTTGAAACCATTTGACCAACTCCGATACTGGAGGCTCGGGCTTTTTACTCGGCCATCACAGGGGTCATGTGAGGCGCACGCTCTGGTGCATGCTAGTCCTGCAGAGAGCCCACGGAATTTCTCTGATTCTGGGCCCTTTGTGTTTGGGGCTTTGGCCCCAATGCAAGGAACCCTCTGCCCAGCTTCTTGTTGGCTTCGCATGTCCTTCTTGCAGCTTCCCCTGCATTCTCCCATCCCAGTGGTGACGTTGCATTTTGGCAGCAATTATTACAGCTTAGATTTCACTAAGTAAATGACCTTAAAATGCATTCAAGGTTGGGACAAGCCCAATAGAAACATGTGCATTCTCCAACAGAGGATGTTCTCAATTTCTTTGGCCAGAAACTAAAATTCCAGAATTTTGAAAATCTTAGGTAGGAGGAAGTTTAACCTTCCTCATCCCTGAGCCAGCTCTGAAAATCACAGCTAATGGTATTTTGCTAGACTTAGAAGACTGACTTAATAGCTCTTTAGTTATTAAAGAATAAACGTTCATGTTCAACATGTTTAAATTATATTAAAAGCCTTTATTAGCACGACTTGGCAAAGTATGCTTCTGGCTAGCTTTCTGGCTTGAGTTAGGCCGTTCCTGTGGTTTTTTAATGACATGCTATGAAAAGGATATACTTTATGAGAATTTGATGCCAGGTTTTGCATGTATTAAGAGGCATTTGCCATTTGTTCATAATGCTGCCGAGTGAAACAAGCAAACAAAAAAATTAAAAATTGGAGTTGTCTTATGTTCATCTGGATTGATTTTAATTGTACACAGCCTTTTTATTATTTATGTTATATCTATTTTGATATTATCCAGTCTCTGTTGATTACTGGTGACAGCTCAGTTCTGGCACCTACCAGTGCTGTTACCAACATTGCTTTCTCTTGTCTTTTATTTTCCGGCCTTCCCTTAGTACTTTTGGCAAAATTTTCTCGATGGAAGAACTATTCCTCCAGGCCACGTAATGGGTTTCCCCACACGCGTGAGCAGAATTAGGCCACTGGGGCAACTCGTTTTTGTGAATGTGACTGTTCGTGCCATGGGCAAAATGTCTCAGAAGTTTCTTTCCCATGAGACTTGGTAACATGCAGGCAGCGCTGGGGTGTGATTGAGCTGTTTGGTTTGTTTTCCTCTCTTCTTGTCTGTTTACTTTCTGTGCAACCAGCAAGTCCGCCTCTCTTTCCTTTTGCTGATAGTGCACCTTAGTGTGAAAAACAGATGGAGTAAAGTCCCCGGCAGGTAGGAGGAGGTGTGTGTCAGGGGAAAATGGGGCTGGGCATCGAGTAACCTTTCTTAAGTGTCTTTCCATCACGAGAGCTGCTTGTTGCAAAGGTGTGATTTTTTTCTTTTTTTTTTTTTTTTTTTTGTAATAGCAAAAGTGGATTGCAGTGGATTTGACCTGATGCTCTCGTTCTTTCTGCAGTGGGGAAGCCTCACAAGTGCAACTACTGCGGCCGGAGCTACAAGCAGCGCAGTTCACTGGAGGAGCACAAGGAGCGCTGCCACAACTATCTGCAGAATGTCAGTATGGAGGCTGCCGGGCAGGTCATGAGTCACCATGGTGGGTGGAAATCATCTTTGGAGGTCTCTTCCACTTGAAGCATCTCTTGCGAGTTTTTTTCCCCATCTGTTTTTTTACCTTCCTTTCATCTTTATGTCACTTCCATCTTACAGATTACTTAAACTTAGATAGACGAGGGGAGAAAAGATGGGCTAAAATCCTCACTTGGTCCAATTTGACAGCACTGGTTTTGCTGATTTTTTAATTTATTTTTTTATTGTTATTTTTTTTTATTTTTTGGCAATATTTCACTTCTTAGTGTGTATAAATACGCAGTCATGAAAATAAAACAGTTACCTGTGTCAAGTCACCCTAAAAATGAACTAAGCCGTGTAAAAATTGTATGATTCTCCTCCTCTTCCTTTCTGGTGGTGACTGAGGATAAGGACGGTGGAGGTATTCAGAAGTCATTATTTTTACTCTCTGTAATATTATCTTATATCCCTGAAAAAGAGAGGGATAGATATAAAAATCACCAGAGCAGAATGGAATTCAACAGGGTTGATGAAAGTAATTATAACAACAAAAAAACGTTTATATGCATTTACATGTGTTAGTATTAATATGTTAACTAACAGTGCATGTGTTAATATACATAAAGACTGAAGATTGCCAAAAAGCTTGTTGAAAGCAAGAAATGTCAGACTTTGTGAATTTGTTTTCAAAAATTTCTGAAACTATTAGTATGGGTAACAAGCAGAATGTCAGACTGCAGGATGGTAGGCTTACCCATAGCACTAAATACTAAATGGTAGCTGTCCAAAAATTGTTAACATTTCATTCAAAATTTGTGTTTTGGCAACTCGTCTAAAACTGAGAGCCTTTTAACTTTTAAAAGTTATTTTTAAATGTTTGTTACCTAAAGTAATTACATTTTATTACTAATCAGAAAACAGAAAAATTGTATGTTTTCCATTTTGATATAAAATTACCATATACCTAAAAATACCAAAAAGTTAGATTGTAGGTGAATGAAAACGTAAAAGAAACGTTTCCTCTTTTATTTTTCCCATGTTACTTTTCGTTATTGAGTGGAGTCATATGGCTTCATTTGGAAATTAATTGTGTAAAAGTTCTGAAAGGTCATTCCTAAAAACACAAAATCTATTCAGCATTTCTAATTTAGGCTGGTTTTGGGGGGTGGGGGAGCGGGAAATCTCCAGAAAACTTTCAAGAGTACTTTTCTGTGAACAATTTAACCCTACAAAGGCATTCTAAATGTATTTAATATACATTGCCAAAATATTCATACAACTCTATTAAGTAATCGCTGTCTTTGTAGACACCCTGGAGACTAAAATCAACCTTTAAAATGTAATGGATGACTTTAAAGACATTGAAGTTAGTGATTATTTAGTGACTTTACCCTTGTAAAAGTCCATGGAGAGACTGATTTCAAGGCTTTGCTGTTTTCAGGTACTCATCGTGTGCTCGGTCTGTTAGATGGAGCCCTTAGCTGATAGTAGGAGTTTCACCACTGACTATTCCCAACAGAATAGTTGCTCTTCACTCTACAAGGCTGTGCCTGTCTTACTAACCAGCTGGGTGATGATTTCGGTTAGCCTTTTTAGGGAAATAGCAGTAGGCTGATACAGTTACGACAGCAGGAATGTTTCAGAGGTCACGTCATGGACGATCTCCCCAAATTCCACGCAACTTCTGGGTGTGTTATGGAGTTATTTATTAAAATTGAGTTTGCTCTTTTTGTTAGCGTGCTTCTGAGGGAAATCTAAAGCTTTTTCTATGCTGCTTAATGCCATGACAAGAAGAGTAAGTCCTTAACTTTGTCTACCAAAAGAAGCTGGAATGGTTGACCTTGCCTTGATTTTTCCGTTGACTGAAGTTAAATCAGTGCAAACCCCATGTGGAGAGTTTTTATTTACAGCGTGACTGACTTTGCTTGCGCTTAAATTAGAAATGTTCACAGAACCACTTCACTTTTCTCAACAAAATTAACGTAAAATAGCACTTTGAATTCAACTAGTGCCTCTTTCTCCTCTGGGCAAATATGTCTAAATGTCCCCTGGTGAATTTTTAAGGGAATGTTTGATCCACTGTCTTTACTTAGCTCTTTAGCAAGGGATAACAAGGACAGGCGGCAACAGGGAGCTCCAAATTCAACTGGGAGCCGTAATAAAGCTCACCCTACATCCCAGCATCAGTCCCACCTGCAGAGCTCACCAGGGAGTGAGGTTCATAAGCACCAACCTATAGAGGTCTGCAGCAAAGCGCTTCCTCCTGGGACTATAAAGACACCAGGGAAGAGTATACAAATGATTACTTAGCTTCAAGTTAGGTCTTAGTCTAACCCTGAAAAATGTATTCATTTCCTTCTCTCCCATGTCACACATGAAAAGGATATTCCTGAGCAGGAGTGAGTGTATGCCTGGGAGATACTTATCATTGGTTTATTTTGCATCGCATTGGGGTTAACTTTTGCTGACTGTCTTTCCAAATACTTTAAAGTGTTCTGTTCATGCTGAGTGTTTGGAAGCCTCTGAGTGCATTTTGGTGTGACTCCTGGTCACAACTTCACCATTATGCCTAGAATAGGTAGAGGTGGGTATTTTCTTATCCCTACTGGCATCCTACTTTAAGGACGCATGTGATTGTGCTGGGTCTCAACCGATATGGCCAGTGTTTAACATCAGTCTGAGTGATTTCTGCGGAGATTAATTGTTCCAGAAAACTGGAGGCAGGCCCTAGAGAGCTTGGATTTTTTTTCAAACATTGTGCTCGAGTTGATCAGTTTATGGGCTTGCTACAGATATATATTTGTGTGGCTTTGCCTTGGCCTGATGAGGCCTTTAATTTAACTGATCTTTGTATTGCAGATGGCTAGATGACCTGACTAAAGCAAGAAGGGGAAGAGAGAGGAGGGGAAGGAGGGCTACTTTCGGTGTGTGGGTAGGAATGTACAAGTCTCCGGGTCTCTCTCCGTTCCATTGCAGGATACAGGTCGCTTGCTGAGCTGCCTCTCCGTATAGCTAGGTCCTGTGTTCTGCTCAGCACCATGGCTGCTGCAGGAAAGCTCCAAGTGACCTTGTTGTTGGCAATTTTTTGGCTAAGCAGTGCCGGCCACCCTGGAGGTAGAAATTAGTCTGTGGTCTCCTTGCTAGCAATGTGTTGGGGGTGACAAAAGTGACAGTCTCTGACTGCCAAGAACATGACCTTTGCAGGAACGAACACGGAGAAATGTTGAAGGCTAGCTACAGTTTACACCTGGTTATATGTTCTTCTCCACCTCCACAAAGAAAAAACTCCAGGGAATTTCTTAAAGCAGAGTGGAGAAGGTTAGTGTTTTTAGAAGAAGGAGAAAGAAGCCTAGCCCTAGGCTGTGCAAGGCTCAAAGGCCAGCTCCACATAAAACACACAATGGCCTCATCTCCTTCCCTCTTACAGAGTTGCTTAGAATGTTGTTAAAGTGCTGGTCCCACAGGAGACTTCACACTCAGGTCCATGGGAATATTTCCTGTCATTTCTCTTCACGCAAACACTTTTTTAAAAGCAATGTTGTGAGATTCAGAAGGAAAATTGAGGGTGATGGTGTAATGCTAATTTATACCAGCCGAGACTTAGCCTGGTGTCTGCTGTCTGCACACAGAAGCATTTATCAGCAAAACACATGGTGGGTAATATTTTTACTCCTTTTTTTTTTTTTCCCCATATTCTTTCCTCCCTGGAACAGCATACACTTTATTTTTTTAATAGTATATGTGGTTTCTTACAAATTAAGAGGCAGAGCCACTTTGAGCACTATGCTTGAAAGACCGACGTCTTCAGTAAACTAAAGTCCTTGTTCTGAAGACCATGCATATTTCTTTACTGAGAATTTGGGCTTAGAAACAATGTTTGATGTTAACTGCAATTGAGGACATTAACAGTGTCAGAGATGGTAAATGTTTGGAAGAGCAACCCACGAGCACACCCTGATAGCTTATTAAGAACATTCCTGAACAGAAACGTACTAAAATGTGAGCTTTTAGAGTTAAAAATCCTTCCGGAGCTGAGACTATGGGTTCACAGCCTAGAATGAGGTGCTGTATCAAAGCTAGTTGTGACATGCCATCTCTTCCTTGGTAGCTTCTGCTCCCAAGGGAATGAAGTACAGTGAAATACAACAAAGAAGGAATTGCATTTATATGGAGTAAAAGTGTACGCGTGAGCTTCTACATCGGAACAGATGATTTCAGATAGTTGTTGATTGTGTGTGAGCAGTGTGCTCGTCCTCTTTCTTTATTTTGCTTTTCCTCAAAAAGATAAATGCAGGCTGGGCTATTTGTCCTTTATTTGTATATTTTAAAATATACAAATAAAAATCAGTGTGTCTAGCATTGACAGTGTGATCTTTACCTTTTTGCCTTTTTCAAATATCTTTGGCTTTTTAAAAGCTCACGTGTTTGATCCGCTTTTGCATGCAAGTTAAATAGTTTCAGGATCTAGACTATTTCCACCTCTCCCTTCTCTTAGGAAAGCTACGTAACAAAACACATTCCAGTAATTTCTTCCCATCATAACACAAACACTGAAGTGATTCAGTGATTCTATTACAAAAAAGCCATACCCTGTATTATAGAGATGGGAAAAAGACCTTGCAGCATGAAAGATAGGAAAGAAAATTCTTTTATGGGTGATAATTTACTTTAAAAAGGAGTGCAAGCAGATTTTTTTCCTGATGTAGAGAAGAGCAGATGTCCTTTTTAGCACAATTCAGTTTTCAAGGAAGAAAGGTTTCAAATTCCATCTAGGAAATATTACACACATATGCCCAACAGTAGAATTATTTAATTATTACTTCATTGTTATAAGACATACAAATGTCACTATATCTGGGGCTCAATCAGATGGCTGTGAAAGGAATAAGGAGGCTCTGAACTGATTTTTCTAGGCAAGTACAGTCCTACAATGACAGCATATCTTTAGGAAGTCTTCCTGCGAGGGACTTAGAGACCTCTGCACCTCCCTAGGTCCCCACCACCAGCTGGAAATTCTTGAAGTGACACTGGCATGCAAACCTGGCCCATCACAGTGAGGATGGCTATTGCTTCTGATCAGGGATCCAGGGTTTCATGCAGAGTGTGTGTGCAAATGTGCGTGCGTACTCTGATTTTTGCTAAGTCAGAACTTCTGACAATCAGGAGCCAATTTCCAGTGAAAATCAACAGACATAATCTTTCTTCCAAAATCTCCTCGATAAATACTTGAGTAGAACTAGTGCAGATAGCTCCTGTCCAAGCACTGTATTTAAATAATGTTTAAAATGTGACCTTATTAGCTGTTAAAGTATTTCAGACATCCCAGTCTGCACTGGGCGTTAAGTCACTTGAACACTGCATCCCATTTTGTTGCAACTTTAGATTCATTTCATATTTATGCTTTTTCTTTCTCTCTTTCACTGATGCCAGCAGGACTGTATTGTAAATGGGAAGCCATTGTGTTTCTCAGGGGGAGCATCCTGTACAAATAAAAAAGCAGCACAGTAAATCATTTTATAGCATATGGTGGCTTCTAACCCTCAAAGTACTCAGCATTCCATAGCAGCAGAGGCACAAATGGAATCAAGTTAATAAATTGGCATGTTTTCTTATTATTATGAACAAGTGAATTGAGAAGCTCACCTGAGCAGATACTCTGCTTTGTAATTGCCTGGTATTTGCTCTTCCTTCCTGGAAAAGGGACAAAGACAAGGCTTTTATCAGCCTGTTTTTCATGTATTGTGTGCTAGCAAACAGCACATGTTTAAGAGCAGGGGGTTGATTATTGCACATAAGGATCCTGAAGGTATTAAAGTTACATGGAAGGAAAGTAGGCTGGTGGTGTCCAGTTATGGCACAATCTCAGGGAGAAGGTGTCTGTGACATGAAAGGCTGCGATGCTGAGAGACCAGAAGAGCGCTAGCAGATGATACGGGTTTCAGTCCTTTGCTGCCTCTAATTTCACCTGTGGCTTTACTGGAACATTTATCTAATACGTAGCATGGTACCACTGGCCCTTCTTCGTGATTTTAAGAGGATGCTCAACAAAAAGTGAGTACTTTGTAGATATTTAGGGAGTAGATATGTCAGCAAGTGACAAACCCCCGTGCGAGTCAGTCGCTACCCTGGTCGGGAGCCCATGCAATTCTTGTACTTTTGCTCTAGCACCTTATTTCTGAACTCAACAAGTGACAGAGTGAAATGAGTAAAGACAGAAGAGGTCATTGATTTCTTGTTATTGTCTCCAAGACAACGTACGAGCGTTCCCCTGGCATAGTTAGCACAGGAATGCTCCCTACTGATCCCAAAAAATGGGAAGACAGATGCAGAAGACTTGCATAGGTCTGTGTTTGAAGGGATAAAGTACTAAACACAAAATGTGATCGTTTCCGTGACTGATTCTGAAGGGAGTTTCCATTCGATGTTAACCCTGTAATTCCTGTACGTTGTTTGTTGATTTTACAATCTCATGTACGGAGAGAAGAAACATACTTTAACAAACAGATCCTTCGTTCAGGAAGCTTTTGTCTTGAGGAATTCACAGCCAGGCCCAGGAAACACAAGTCGTTGATGCCTTGCACTTTTTTTAGTCCTTGAGATTACCACAAAAATGAAAATAAGAGTAGTAAGCGTGCCATATGGTAAGTGTGAAGTTAAGGGGATACATAAAGCATTATAACAAAAAAGTTGTATATGCAACAGGTGACTATATTGAAGGGAGAATAACAAAGTATGGTCTACAGATTGAGGTTTTCAAAAGTGTCCCCTTCTCGCTGAGGATCTTGAGTTTTCAGAACAAAACAAGTCCTTTAATAAATGCTTAAAGTTGGGCTTCTGCTAAATAAGATGGTCCCAAAGTGAGGCATTTTGTAAATGTGGCTCTGCTTAAAGGTGATTACTATCTTGATACCCAGTGTGTTCTTACACCTTACTTTATTTTGTGTTGCACTCGTTGTGCAGTCATCAGGGTTCAAATGATTTGTGTTGTCTGTGAAGCGTAGCCCAGACTTGTCTGATACGATTTTTTGATTTTATGTAGTACCTCCTATGGAAGATTGTAAGGAACAAGAGCCTGTGATGGACAACAATATTTCTCTGGTGCCTTTTGAGAGACCTGCTGTTATAGAGAAGCTGACAAGCAACATGGGAAAGCGTAAAAGCTCCACCCCACAGAAGTTTGTGGGTAAGCTTGAAATACGCCTTTTATTATTCGTAGTGTGTAGGTATAGGTTACTTGTAATTGGTAATAGCTGAAAGAACAAGGGGAAAAGAAGCGGTCTCAGAACTTGTTTGCAGTGGGGAGGGACAAGAAGGGAGGTGGTTAAATCACAGCAAGAAAATTATTTTACCACGACAGAGAATTCAAAAGTGAAGTCCTCAGAACTGTGAAAATTACTTAGAAAATCTTGAGCTTTTTACTGTGCATCAAGGCCGGTTTCGGGTTTTTTTAGCTTTTCTCTGGCCCTTTTGAGATTCAGACTTGTCATCTTCCCTCTCCTTGACCCAGCAAATAAAAACTAAGACTCTCATAAAATTGTCTGTGCGTGTGTGTGCGTGTGTGTGTGTGCGTGTGTGTGTGTGTGTGTTCAAAAACAAAATAAGTTATCTCAAGATCTGTAATTTGTAAGTTCTTGAGAGTTGGCCACAACTGGTCTGATAATACCAGCATGAGAAAGTAAAACCACGTCACTTCTGTTGGAAGAAGGGATTGCTCCAAGTGCAGTGTTCTGCACGCAATAAACTTATTAACACATGAATATAAAACAGCTTTTAGAATCCTAGGCCCAGAATTCATATTTTGCTCTGTCTCGACTTCTTAAAATTGTTCAGCTTGTAACAGGAGACGGCATGGGGAATTTCATTTGCTTTGAGCTGCAACTTAAAGCTTCTCTTTACTGCTACTGGGGCAGTGCTAAACTTCTTAGGAGGTGAGTGGGGATGGAGAATTATTTGAGCTAAGGTTACGCTGCTAGACTCCAAAGTCGCCTAATACATGTTTTCCACACTCACTCCTTGGAAGGACAGTCGTACAGAATTTAAGGGCCTCATATGCTCATTACACCTACACTGAGGACACTTAGGAAAGAGCATCAGAGGACTGTGAGCAATTAACAGAGCCATTTAGAAAAGTTATTGCCCCTCAGCTAAATGCAGATTCAGATGGATTTCTTCAATCACCGCTGTAGGTGGTCTTAAGCTAACCCTAAGGTTTTGTATAGTAGGGGGCTTAGCAGCATGCAGCAGCTCACCTGGGGGGCACTGACACACTGACCTGGCTGCTCTCAGTCATCTGACCGTAACCAAATATCAGTGTGAAGACGGGTTAGGTCAGGAGCAATCCAACTCCCAGGAGGAATTCTGTGAGGCGTCAGTACTTCCTAGATTGTTATTAGTCCTTCTGAGATGAAAGCTTAAGACTGTTGTCTTTTAAAAGTTATCTGAAATGAATTACTGTGTAGCTGATAAGAACCGGAGGATTTATACTCTTCATTTAATTTACTACTCTGACAACAGTTGGGGCTGAAGAGAGTTGAAGTGGGAGCAGGACACTCTACTGACAAGCCAAATACAGCTTTATGAGATTGTAAATATGGCCCCACCATAGTAGGTTTTCCTAGTGTTGTCTCAGCAAGTGCTGTACGCTCTTGCAGGTTGTCATCCAATGTGAAATATTTAACCACACTGACACTTAAACTGGTGTGTTAGACCTCAGAAACATTACAGCCTCAAAAGGAAGAAGGGCAGTTCACACCTCTCGCCCTTTTAATCCCCACGTTGTCCACAGACTTAAGCAGAATTGTGTTTGCAGTACCTCTCAGAGGTTATCTTTGTAGGGACTAGAGACTCTAAGAGGACTGGACACCTTAAATTCTCTTAAATTCTGGGAAAAAAATTGAATCAGTTTTTGAAAGCTGTAGGTTATTGTCTCTTTTTAAGACCAGGAAGGTTATTTTACTTGTCTGCCTGTATGCAATTGACTATATGTTGTTGTCTTCAGAGACAAATTTACCAATTGGAAATCCTTGCCTGAGAAACACTCTAACAGGTTATTATTCTCTCCACTAGGGTATACTACTTTTTGTTAGATAAACCTGTTTCTTCTATAGGTATAACAGATCATTTTGGTAGACCATTTTTCTGGGGCTAGGAGTTCAGGTGTTTCATGGGACACGCAGCTTTTTATCCAGATCCAGTTGTAGGGAAAAAATATCCTCTTTTGTATTTACTGTATCTTACTTTCCTGCCTTTTCTGATCTTTCGAGGCATCACAGTGTTTTAATTGAAAACCAGCAGTCTCCGCATTGCTACTTCTCTTGGTTTCTCCATGACCTTACTTTTCTTCCCGTTTTCTCCCCAATGTGTAATGGTTCTCTTGCTTGCAGGAACTTTTCCTGTGAATACTGCAAGTGTGGCACTGGTCCAAAACAACTTAATGGTGTTTATGAGAAGGTCATGTAAGCATAAGCTGAAGTCTTTTACAGGCTATATCTGTCAATGCTTTACTGCTCTTTCTGATCAGCAGTCTCCAAGGGACCTCGGTTATGGATCACAGTCTCTACTCTGGATGAAATTTCTGGAGGAAAGGAAGCAGAGTACATCAAATAGAGTTACTTTCTGAGTGAGAGACTTGGTTATATATCTGCTGTTGAGGTACTAGTCTTACCAAACCTGCTGAAATAGCAGAGGCAGAAAGTCTAATTTATGGTGCACAGGAGTCAGTACTTCTCTTTGCTGCTTCTTCAATGAAGGGAGAATCATACACCGGTGAAATTGAAAGCAGCCATCTTCAAGTTGATCACATGGAACAGATTCACATATTGTTAGTTTGAATGTGGTGCTTACTTTCACAGAGCGTCCCTGAAGTTAAGAACTGGCAGGACACAAAAGGAGACATGGGGCTTACAATATGATAACAGTTGTTAAAGTAAGAAGTAAAAATACACAGGCATCCCAGAACAGATAAGATCAACCGGCTTCGAAATCAGAGTTAAATTCTAGTTAATGGGGGTCAGGAAGAAATTTACCCAGCGGTAAATTCTGTAACTGCTTTCTCCAAGATTTCTTGCAGCTTTCTTCCAAGTGTTCAGCATTGCAGTTGCTTTAGAGAGTTAACGAGATGGACTATAGGTATCGTAGGACAGCTGATTCTGGGGGCTTTGACCTAGCTTCATACACCTGAACCTGAGAGGTGTTTTGAATGTCCTTTGATAAGGTGACCACTGTGGAGAAAGTTTCTTCTTCTACTTCACCTGTAGAGGGCAAGAATAAATAGACTTTGAGCATAATTTTTCATGAAAATTCAAAATGATGAATCTGATTAGTTAGTTTTAAGTACAGATTTGGCCGAAGAGGAATTAGAGTTGAAAACCATGTTGAACTGGTTTCTTAATATTTCTTCTGTGTTTTATGCCCTCTCCTCCCCATGTTATAATTTATTTTCCTTTTTTATGTCACTCTCCATTTCTGGGGCTCTGACATCTTTGGAACTCATTCATAATTACAGGAATTAATAATTCAGATCACTGGCTATTCACACTTTTCTCTACTATCTGTGGTGGAGTAGCTAAATGTGGAAGATACACAGTATCAAAATAAGGTTTGCATTATTCATCCCCATAGTCCATAAATGATAGGTATTGTTTCTTGATCTATCTCATCTACAAAGGACCAACAGTGCGTTTTACGGCTGGATCAGGTGCTCACCAGATCCAGTTTGTTATTCAAATACAGGAATGGTACAGGTGGCCAGAGCAGGTGATGGGCACCAATGGACTTTTCTGGTTTCATTTCTTCCTTCTGACCGTGCCAAAGACACCATGTGCCTCCTGGAGTTGTCCTCCAGTTCCACTTTAGTCCCACCTGGGAAGGAGCCACTCAATTTGAAGTGAGTCTGCAGCCACCTCCTGTTACAGAATTCTGCATCCTATCAGCAGCAGGACAGCCATCACAAATTTTCCAGACTGCCAGCCCATGACAGAAGCACTGAAAAGAGGGGATTTGGTGGCAAGAATCATCTGTAGGTCATGTTAGATTACAAAGGCCAACATAATAACGCTATTGCTTTTTCCTTCCTTCCCTATTTTTCTCCAAATGTCTGATGTGTAACAAAGGAACAGTTTTCTGCTTTCTGTTTTCTTGCAGTAAGCTCTAAGCGTAACATAACCAGCCATAGGGAAACATAGTGAGGGGCATCAACATGGTGTCTCATCAGAAGTGTGTGAGCAGTACTACTGAAGAAAGTAGGAATGTTCACATGCTTCACTTTAGACTTGCATTTAATTACCTTGCTAATCAGGGCTAAGTTCCCACCCAAAAGTGATGCATCGTCTCCAAGGATAACCTGATTGTTCCATGGGTAATGTAAATGTCTCTCTTTATGCATCACTTTAAGGTAAGCCACACTAAGTGGAATAAACTATTATAATCAAAGATAAAATGCTGACTGATAACTGCATTGAAATGTACTGATGTTATTTGGAAGAGATTTGGCATTACAGTTCTTGTTTCCTTCTTATGGTGATTTATACACACTTTGTTCCAAGTAGTTTTGACAAAAGGTCGTAGAAGATTTTTTTGAGTTCTTTAATTCTTGGGTAGCCAAACCAGTTGTATGTAGTGACTCCTTGAACTTATTATCGTATACTAGGAAAGAAAAGTCTGGTTTTATGTGCCAACACAGTGGAAAAGTAACAAAGGCAATGAAAACCAATAAAAAGTATTTCTCAGGCTTTGTAAAATCAGCTTTAAAAGTCAACTGTGAACAACTAGGTAATATCTGTGTTTGTGAACACATGTGAGCATGTATATCTTGTATCTTATACATACAGTTCCACACCTAGACTTTCCTATTAAAAAAGAAGGGTTATTATATGAACTTTCCTTGTACTGAGGCTCTAAAGCTACGACTGGGAAAGCAACGCAGCGGAGCCCTAACGTAAGCCATAGTAAATTTGTTTACTTCAAAGGAGAGCTGTGCTGTGTAACATGCCCTGTGACCAGCATCATCTACCAGCATGTGGTTCTGGTTTTGCCTATCTGTAATGCCATTGATTTTAAAGTTACAAGGATGTGAATTTGGATTCACATAGTGATGAATCAGCCAACTTCATCATCATGACATTTATTTATCCTGTGTCGATGAAAGTTGCTTTTTTCTGTCTGCCAACTGAAAGATTTGCATATTGTGGCTCTAAAGATGCCACTGTGGCAGCCCCCTGTACCTGTTGTTTAGCTTTCTTGCTACACAGTCCTGTTGTAAGCTATGTGTGAGGCACCTCAGAGTGCGGGGAACATATCGTGCTACCTCCTTTAATTTTAGCAGAGTGTGTCTAATGATATGAACTGGTGGAGCTCCATTCAGTCCCATTTTCTACCAGTTAATATGCATTTCCTAAGTTGAAGCATTGGCGCAGTCAGGCTCAGTGAAAGGTTAGCAATCGTTCTGGCGGCTGCTGCAGCTACATACCTCACCCTATTGATGAGGTTGATGTTTTACCCATCTCAGGACTGAAACTTTGTAGGAGAGCAGTAAACAAATGGAAGGAAGCTAACTTTGAACTCTGGAATGAATTTCACCCCGAGTCAGAAGTTTTCTGTCCCTTCTCGACCCTTTTTACAGAGACGCTTTGGATTTGATTATGTTGATTTTTCTCATTCGTTTACTCTTGTCCCTTAGGTGAAAAGCTCATGAGATTTGGCTATCCAGATATTCCCTTTGATATGAACCTAACCTATGAGAAGGAGGCTGAGCTGATGCAATCCCACATGATGGACCAAGCCATCAACAATGCAATCACCTACCTTGGAGCTGAGGCACTTCACCCCCTGATGCAGCACACACCAAGCACAATTGCAGAGGTGGCCCCAGTCATCAGCTCAGCTTACGCTCAGGTCTATCATCCTAACAGGATAGAAAGGCCCATTAGCAGGGAAACAGCTGACAGTCACGAGAACAACATGGATGGCCCAATCTCCCTCATCAGACCAAAGAGTCGAACCCAGGATAGAGAGGGCTCCCCCAGCAATAGCTGCCTGGATTCTACTGATTCAGAGAGCAGCCACGAAGACCACCAGTCCTACCAGGGAAACTCTGCCTTAAATCCCAAGAGAAAGCCAAGCCCGGCTTATATGAAGGAGGACGCCAAGGCTTTGGATGCCACAAAAGCTTCTAAGGGCTCTTTAAAGGATATCTACAAGGTCATCAACGGAGAAGGGGAGCAGATTAGGGCTTTCAAGTGTGAGCACTGTCGCGTCCTTTTCCTGGACCATGTCATGTACACCATCCACATGGGCTGCCACGGCTACCGGGACCCACTAGAGTGCAACATCTGTGGCTACCGAAGCCAGGACCGCTATGAGTTCTCGTCGCACATAGTCCGAGGGGAACACACATTCCACTAGGCCTTCTCATCCAAAGGGGACTTGTATGAAGTAGAAGAACTGCACATGAAGAAATACTGCACTTACAATCCCACTTTTCCTCAGACATTGAGACACTTATTTTGTTGTTGTTGCTGTTGTTGTCGTTGCTGATGTTTAATTATTATTATTAACCTTATTTTTTGTGGACCTAACCTCATTTGCTCTGCCCAGCTTAAGAATGGAAAGAAGGAAGGGAAGGGATAAAAGAGGGGTTTGTTAACCTGACGGTGTGTGACCTGCCTCGCTCTCTGTGGGAATTGAAAGGCAGTCGGCTTCTGTCTCAATCAGCTGTACATCGTGTCCTGTTTTGGGATGTTGCTCAACCCTGCTAGGTGCTTTACAGTCCCGACGAGGTGCCACTCGTTTACAATTTCAGACGAATAGGTAGGAACATTTCAGAGGAGAGCCTTTTTCAAACGTGTAGGTACAGCACGGGGTTTCAGTGGCTGGAAGAGGGGAACTTTATTCTGCAGAATGAACAATTATTTTTAAAGCAAAACTGTTAGGGATTTAGGAGCACGAATTAAAGTCGATATTCCTTGCAAAATTACTTTCTAGGTTGAGCTGTTTCCCTGGGTTCAGTGTGTATTGCCCCTCTAGAGTGTAATAAAAAAACAACAAACCAAAAAACCAAACATTTATGTCTTAACACCGTACCACATTACAGCAGTTTAGTTTCATCAGTCTGAGGGCCTTCTGTGGTAAGTCTGAGGCTTTGTATTTTTATTTTCCCTAACTTATGAAGCACCTTTTTTAGAGTTGTCGATTTGATGTTACTCCATGCCTGTGTGTTGACTCACTGGCTGCTTAGAGACCCTTGGGAGCCTTCCTTATTTAGTTGCACCCTATGTTTTAAGAAATAGCATTTAGAAATAATATAACATTTAAACTTGCTCCTAGGACAGCAAGTGGCCTAGAAGTGAGGGTGAGAGACTGTAGCTTACTGAAGAGGTTCTGCTGCTCTTCTGAAATAATTTTGTTTTGTTTTAAAATTACAGATTTTTAAATAACAAAAGTTCTAGTAGCAAAATGTTCTTTAATTATAGGTATATCTATATATAATTGTATAAATACTTCCTCATTCTATTATCACAGTGTTAACCTCTTGGCAACAGCCTAAACTAAGACTTGCAGCTGGAAAAATGCTGGGAACCAGGTTTTTGGACAGCATTAATGCTCTTCACTCAGCTGAATTTAATGCAACTACTTCAGCTACATTAGGATCTGCGCCTTGACCCCCCTTTTTTTTTTTTAAAATCTCCTCCTGACATCTTATTTACTAATTTGCTGAACCTGTGACTCCCTTTTGTTTTCAAGATATCAATTCTGCTTTAATTTAGGGGTAGGAGTGCTTGCAGGTTTTGCTAGATAGCCTTTGCTCATAGAGAGCACAGAAGCCCTGCAAACAAACAGATCACATATGACCTTTCCTACTTCTTCAGAAAATGATACATGGAGATGCAGGTGCTGTGCTTTGATTTGGGTTTGCAGGCTTCATTTTTATTCCTAATTTATTAATTTCACTGTAGGGCAAACAAATGGAAAAACAAACTCCAGAGCAAGTCCTTGAAACACAGACTAGGCAAAAAAAAAACAACCTACCACCAATCTCCTTTGTTTCCTTTCTTTCTCTCCCAATAAATAAATAAGCTAGCAACCACCCAGCAAGTTGCAGGTTGTATCAGTAAAAACTGGGCTTAAACCTCCGTGACAGATTGCCATTGAAACCCAACTGTTTGTACCAATCACAATTGAAATGTTGTTGTTTGGCAACAAGAGTGCAGCTTGAGAATGGAAAGATCTGCATGGGTTTAACCCCCTCCATGTATGCAGTCTCCACGCGCTTGGTGAGACCTTTTCCAAAGTATAAAGTTACTAAAGTATAAAAGAGTGAGCAAGATCAGGCCATAATGAATTCCCATCTGCTCACTTCAATCTGCGTACTCGATGCATATGCCAGTTTGCTGTTCGTTTTGAGGGTACTGTTGTTTTTTGGTTTTTTTTATTTCTTCTCTTCCTAGACCTGGAGTATTTGAAAGTAGAAGCTGAGTGGTATCGATTGAAATCTTTTTATGGTGACATTTTTGGCAGCTAGAACCTGTGTTTAGAAAGGATACAGTAGATCATGGCCATATTACCTGATGACTGCTTCCCAGCACTGAAATGCTATTAAGTAGGAGCTGGTAAAGTCTTGCAGAAGCCTATTAATTATAATACAATATGGACAGAAATGTCATCTTGTGTAATGTGAGAGCTATCAAAGCTGGGAATATACGGGCTTTGGAGAGACAGATTTAAAGACATATTCCCAACACTGTTCTTAATGCCATTGGGTTTCTCCCCCTCCTTCTTTCTTCGTCCTAATGTAGAGGAGACTCAGGCAAATGAACCACTCCTGTCCTCCAGACCATTCTCATTTTCTTGTGCTTGCTGCAATCAAAGGAGTTTGTGCAGGGGAAAACCGAGGAGATGATGGAGGGCATCACTTTTATTCCATATGGCTGATTCTCTGCAGCTCTGGAAGCTGGTTTAGGAGATGGCTGGCCATGTTCTGCATCAGGATGTGCTCAGAAATTCAGAAGAGGGGGGGTTACTTTTGCAGCATGTCACAAAAAAGAACAGACAACATGGTTGTGATTTCTGCTGCGTCAGGAAAGGTCTTTTAAGAACAATGTGCAAAGGGAAAGATGCAAGGCCTGAAGGTCACTAGGCTTGCATGGACCTCCAGAAAGACACAAGCCTGAGCTGGAGAAAAGGGTTGTCGGCAATCCTTCTCAGTCTCTGGGGTCTGTGGAAAGAACACGGGCTATGGTTTATTGGAATAGTTAGCACTAGGGAAAAAGTATTAAAATACTCCGCCTGAGTTTGGGAAAGCACCAGAATACGGGAACGGCAGAGAATCTCTTGTGTACCCACAAAGAAGTTAGCGGTGATTATATCTGCAGTTTGTTAGTGTGCACTTTCATTCATTGATGTTTCACTGATACCTCCAGAAGCATACGTTCTGTAGATGCTTAAAGGATCAGATGGAGAGGCTCAGTGGTTTTGTAACTGGCTTCAGTTAAGTCCAACTTCTTGTTTCGATGATAGCACGTGAGATCTGTGTGTGAGCACTGCCATGTGCTGATATCACAGATGCAGAGAACTGGGTTGGCACTGGGGAGAAGTGCTGGTTTAGCCATCTTCCAAAAATGGCGTATTTTGAAGAGCAAGATGCTGAGGGGTTGCATTAATTTTTTTTATCAATGTCCTTTTCTGAATGCTCACTGAAGTTTTTCATCCTAGAGCTAGGGAAAGGAGAAATAGTAAATTCTAGTTCAAATTTTGAACAAAGCTTTGGACTAACATTTATTGTAGCAATCACTCCTTGCTGAAAATTATTGGAGGGTTTATATCAAGCAGTTTGCCCCTATATGGAAATGTGCAAAATAGGACCTCAAAGATTTTGTTCTAATTTTTTTTTCTTGCTTGCTCTCTGCAGATTTCTAAGAAAAGCTCTTGAGTTTTGTCGAGTTCGTTAGTCATTCACAGTGTACTAGGAATTTCAGTAGGTAATCTGTAGCCTGCGGATCCATTTGTTCTTACTATTTAGTGTTGAAAATCAAACCTGGCCTGATATTTTTTTTTTGATTTTTTTTTTTTTTTTTTCTAATTGGACTCTCTTGAAATTCTTGGAATTGGGGTTCCAGTTAAAAACATGCATTTGCAAATTTGGAATTGGTTTTCTGTAACCATTCCCCATTTTCATTAAAAGGAAAAAAAAAAAAGTCATTTCTTCTCACCTCCCTGCCAGTAAACCCTTTTGCTTCCATTTACATCAAAATGGCAAGAATCTGACTCAATTTAGAGAATTACAAGCCTATTAATTGAAATAGAAGTGTGACTGCTTATTCTGCTTTTGGTATGATCCATGTTCTTGGAGCAAAGTGCATTATCTATATATCTACTGTTATGACCAATAAATTTTACAGCCAGCTCTCTTTGCAATCAGTTAGGAGTGCACACCAAAATATATAGCATTTTTCAGGAACGCCAGCTCTTTACTCAGTAAGTTATGGGATTAAAACAATTTCATTCTCCTTAAAAAGTGCTTCCATCTAAGATGTGATGTGAAAGGTGTTTAGGCATTAACCTCTGCTGGTCTGTGTTAGAGAGAAAGAATCTAAGCTTGATATTTGGCCTAATTTTCTTAACGGTAGTAGTTTCTGCAGTATGAGGACACAGCTCCACAGTCGTGTGGGTCTAAGATATATTTAGTAAAAGGTGAAGAAATTCCCTATTTTAAAGAGTTTCCAAATTTCTTTGTTTACCAGGGTATTCCTAAATTGGGGCTGTCAGGCAGAAGAGTAGGCCAAGAATTAAACCAGACCCTTCAAAACTGGACTTTAATAGGACATTTTTACTGTTGTCTAGGTCCCTAGCTATCTTTTTCATATTTGAAAGAAGCCAGACAACACAACTCATTCCTCCAGACAGAAACTTTGGAAATTATTTAGGGAAAGGTGCTTATTTCCACCAAGGACAGGAGCAGCAGTAGTACAGTTCCTTTGCTACGTAATACTCTGTTCCTCAACATAATGAGGTGGGAGAAGGGAAGCTGCCCTGATACCTGAGTCACCTAACACAATGTGGGATTTTAAGGAAAGTGTGATGAAATGCTAGAAATACACATCTTAGCTTGGCTTAGTATCTTTTAAAAACACAAATGGGTGGTAGTAATGGCCTGCAGTCTAGGGCAGCTGGGGATTTTGACTAAATAGATATTTATATATGGTACCATACAGTTAGATGTATGCTTTATTGTATACGTGCCTTTTTCACACGCATTTTGGAAGTTTGTGATGTCGTTCATGATATCATACTGTACCCTTTCAGAATGCATGACAAAAAACACTCCGAAGTAAACACCCATTCTCCTGCGCTGTAGCGAGGCAAACCCTGCTCCCTTTCTGCACCCTGCTTGGCAGCCTGACCTGGAGAAAGGACCATCTTTAGTGATTTGCTGTGACATTTCCTGGAGTCAGATGGCTTTTGGGAGAGGGAAGGGCTGCAAATCACCCTAGCAAAGTGCATTCCAGCTGTCCAGCCAGAGCTGGTCTCAGAGCTTGTCCCAACCAAGACAGTGTCCCCAGAGCGGCACTGAGACTTGCTGCAAAAGCTCCCAGCTGCACAGTGCCCTATGCAGTGCCAGGACAGCCATCTCCTGCTTTCTTCTCCTCCACAGCTTTAAGTAAAGGACTTTTGAAAATGGGCTTTTCTGTGCTTTTATATTCCCACTTAGGAACAGGCGTAGACTTTAAAACATCTGCCTGTTGCTTCAACCTGGGAGAAGAGACCTGGTGAGAACAAAATTCCTTTGGAAATGGTTTGCAAGTTTGACTGTCACTCTGCTGCCAGCCTAATAATTGACACAGAGATGAGAGAAGCCCATCTGTAGATGTTATGGCGGTTCGTTAGCTGGAACTCTTTGGTGAAAAGTGCAGTGTTCATTTCGGTACTTTCCTGGCAGGTTGGTGACCTAGTTTCAGATCTATTTACCCAGCGGCAGTGCAGCATCTTTCAGTCAGACCTTGAGCCCAGTGGCAGTTCTTGGCACCTCTCTGCTGGGGTCTGGACCCACAGCAGGCACAGAGAGTATGTGGGAGGAGGAATTAGGTAGAAAACCGGCAGTATTTGCTTCGTAGAAAGTATATTCCCTTTTATTCCATTAAGAGCTGTCCTGAAGTATAGGCCAAGGAGAACATCACCAGTTTCTAATTCAGCTATGCCCGGAAACACGTGATTTCAATCCTTCTTCTCCACTGAGGCTTTGAAGTGACTAGAGGACAGTCAGGAGGAGGTGATGTGCTGACATTCTGCCACGCTGCATGCTTAACAGGCCACAATAACCATAAAACGGATGTCTCAATCACCCAGCTTTTCAGTTGGTGCAGACAAGCATATCCCCATTCCTGTTTGCTTCCAGCCTTCGTAAAGGTGGTTGTTGGCCCATATGCTCCAGTTGATCCTCATTTGGGAGAATAACTGCCTGCGCTTTTTTCTTCTGTGAAAAGTTTTCTGCTTTTCCTTTACATACAAATCATGGGACCTAGTTAACCAGTGGACAGAAGTAATCATTTCAATGACAACTCACAATGCTGTAGTAAAGCCCTAATATTATTTACTGTTGAAAAAAAAATAAATAAAACAATACTGTGATGTATTTACTAGCAGTAGGTGAAATATTTTAACAAAGTGAATGATGATGAAGTTAATCAGATGATGTCTCCGGGAGGTTTCATACGATGTGTACTCCGTTGGGAGACCCAAAGCTTGGGCTGAGGCCTCCTTCCTGCAGCAGGTATTGATTTAGGCCACAGCACTGCAGCCTAAGAAAACATTTGATCACCTGATTAGCCCCCTGCCATCCCTTCAATTAGATCTAGAAGAGCACAGGGGCTCTGCAGTTAACCATGTGCTTAATAATGACCGCTGTTGGTGAGATCAGGGCCTTATTTGCTAATGGGTGCAGCACAGCAGCTCTGGTTAGGTCTCGGTCACCAGCCCTTGGTGGCCGGGCTCTGCGGTGAAGACACGTTCTCTTACATTTGTGTAGTAGCCTTAATCCCTTGCACTCAGCGTTACGTGATACCTGTAGCCTCTAGTCTGTATTACCAGTCACGGATAAAATCTGTGGACACCTTCCACAAGGCATGGTAGAGGGCATGACTCCATTATTGTCACAATGAAGCCAGTTTGCAGTAAATTGGGCCACTTAGTTTTACCTCAAGTGATACTGAATAAGAAAAGCTTCTTGAAGGGATAGAGGTCACTGAATCCCCTACTATGCACTTACTGGGATTTGATATTGCTTACTGGAAATGGATGTTCATTCCTGAACGTGCTGTAACAAGGGAAAGACTTTATGGTTATTTTTGTAGTTGTTCAGGTTCTGAAACTGTGATCAGTTATTTGACGAATTGTCAAGTGTCCTCAGAGCTTGAACACCTTCACTTCCTCTGCCGTGTAGCCATCTCCTCTGGCTTTCAGTGGTTTCCTCTTTCTCGCTCCCCTTTTTCCTTCTCTGAGCTTTAAGTCTGGGCCTGCTCTTATCTCCTGTAGCTTTGGGCTGTCTAGGGGTTTGGGGTTTGGGTTGGTTTTTTTGTTCATTGGCTGCGCAGTCTGTTTACATATTTTTGTATTCAAGTGTAGTTTTATATTAAAAACAGGAAAAAGAAAAAAAAATATAGTTGATTTGAGGAAAAAAGAATAAAATTAAGGTACGTACTCTTTGTAACACTTTAAAGATCTAGGGTACCTTCTGAGATGACTCCACAGTGATGTAATTATAATACTGTATATTTGCCTTCCTTTTTAGTTTGTCTTATTTTCTGGTTGTATTTTTTTTTCCTAAAATGTATATCTTTTATGAGAAACTGGAAACTTTTAATGCAAATGTTTAGAAAGATTGAAAACTGTAAAGTAAAAGTCATATAATTTTTTTTTTCCTGTTGGAAGAAAATGCTTTAAAAAATAAGTTTTACTACTGTTATATTCCAGGGTGGGGGTTACTAACCCCAAATTTGCTTCTTATCCTTCGTTCTTGGATCCTGTTTTCTAAATGTGCCCATTGCAGACATGGATGATTTACTTATATTAGTTTAAAAAAAAAATCACCGACAGAACCACCTTTTTGGGTTATTTCTCTGTCCAAGTGCAATACTTTCCCTGACGTCTTATTAATGTACAGTAATTTTCTTTTCCTCAGTCCACACAAATCAGTGAAAAAAAACACTCCATCTTAAATACATTCAAAGATATGATTCTATAAGGTTCAAATAACTATGTAAATTAAGATGTGACTGACAAAAGGTGAGAAACTGTAAGTTAAGGTTAAAGCCCATACCTTAACTTCTGCTTTATTTGACGTTGAAACGCATCCAGTAAACAAATTAAGGACATACCTGTTCTTGCCTTTTCCTTCCTTTTCTAGTTGCAGCTTTCTTTCTAAGAAAAGCACTTAATATTGTTGTTTATTAAAAATAACAAAAAAAATAAAATAAAAATGTCTTTCGGTCTGATCCAAAACCTACTCAGTGGAGACTCTTGTTGACTTTGATGATGGATTTTGGATTAGGCCTAATCTCTTAGCTAGGGCAAAACTGCCATTTGCTCTAATGGGAGAGATTTGCCTGCGTAAGAATTACAGGACTCGTGTCCTTTATCTACCTGAGAGACCAGAAAAGCTTCTTTAGAATTGTCCTTGTCTTACGTAAGTTTAGATGGGACTTGTTTTACATATCACACATATTTATATATAGTATATTTTTAATGCCTTTCCCCTCCCTGTCCCCCCAGTAGACTAAAGCCGCTGTTCTGTAAATATGTATTTAGGTACTTCATAAAAAAAAAAAATAAATCCCATTGAGATTTCTTTGAAAGGCAGTTACTGCGCATGCACAGTAGCCACTTTTGTCTTTTAAATTTGTATTAAAGATAATTCTTTTTAATAGTAACAAAGGTAAGGAGACTGTATCCCCATTCTGATTGATTGCCAAAATTATCTCCTATACTCTTGCGTTTGAGTTCACGAAGAATGCATTGGGTGGGTGTCTCACAGTTGCCCACGGATTCACGTTCCTTGGGCCAAATTCTGGTAACCTCACATGGGTTGTTCAGGTCCTGCCTCAAACAGGAACCTCACCGAAGAAGTGGGATCATAGCAAAGCACACACCCTTTTGCGAGCATAATTACGGGCTGTTGGATTTGACCCATTTGTCACAGCATCTTCCCTGGATCATAAAGAGTTATGCTCTGACCTCTTTAGTGTTGTCCTCCTGGAGCAAGCCGAGTGAGTCACCTGGCAAACAACAACTTTTCTCCCAGGTTATGATTTTTCGGTTCTGCGACAGATGTTCTGAGCTCAAATTGAGGAATCTTTTGAAATTAAAATAAATAAATAAAAACCATATAAGAAAATTGGAGAAATCAGAATTTATTCCAAAAGCCAATGAAGACACTGGGAATTGTCCCATTACTTTACGTGGTCATTGGAACATGTTCTTGTAAAAGGAGTTCAGAAATGATCGCTCTGACAGTGGTGTATGTGAGAAACCCTAATGTAAATCTGTATCCCCCTGCTAAAAAAGTTTTGCCACTGTAGACTGAACTATGGGACTTGTTATTATTTTTTTCTTCGTATACATGCGTACATATGGTTCCACATCTGTATGTATGTACTCTGTACATGTATGAGTGTTGTACAGCCATGTGCGAGTGTGAGTCTGTGTGTATAAATAAAAGAGGCTGCAGAAACTTTGTAATACTTTGTGAAAAGAATTATATTATAAAGGTTTGTACTGTCTTGAGTGCACAGCTACTGGAATAAATGTAGGGAATCTCAGGAACAAGCATATAATTTGTCCAAGAATTATTTCTTCTCAGAAGTGTAAGTGCAGTTTTTAACTCTGTATATTATTTAATATTTTACCAATAAAAATAAACTTCTGACACAAAAGGGCTTTCCATTCAAGCTTTCTGGAAACCTTGGTCTATGAATGCACTTTTCTTTCTTGCAGCAGGAGATGCATGCGGCACTTTGGCACCCCAAAGGCTTCACGTTTCTACCTGATAACAAATACTATCTAATTAACTAGAGAGACTGAATGGGTTATGAGTTGGGGTTATGAGTGTGGGTTATAAGACTGGCAAATTGGGCACAGATCCGCTTTTATTACTGATCGACGCTAATGACATTCTTTTCATCAGCCCCTGCGTGAGCTAGAGGGACCTTTGGGGGAATATTCAACTATGTAAAAGGGTGACATAGGTCACCTGCCACTTTGTCTACCATGGTTTTGAAATGGGTTAGTGGCCCAAGGTCCAAGTTTTTCTTGAAAACACTCAGACCGTATAAACAATTCCTTTGAACCCTTCCCTTCGCCTGGGTATTTGTCTGAGTTCTCCTCTGTCATATCCAGAGATAATCTTTCCAGTCGGGATTTACTGGGTAGTTCACATCAGCTGACTTGTTCATTCTTTCGTAACGCAGCTATCAATCTGGTAGCATTCACAGTACAAACTTCTTAGAATAAAAGGAAGATCTCGTGAAGTTTTGTAAGTTGTTTGTTGTTTGTTTTAAGAATCTCTTGTAAATTCTCGGTTAAAGATTAACCAGCCTCTCCCCATAATAAAAATGTTTATCATTGACGTGAGAATGGAAACTCCTTAAGATACCATCTGAATAAAACTGAAATATTCCTTTAAGTCGTGTTTGTTACATGTTGTCCCCAAGGAATTTTTCTGTCCAACGAGCAGAATTTCCCCTGTTTTCTTTCACTCAGGATTGCCCGATTGCTTGCAAGATTCAGCTAATGGGACAATCCAAATAGTTCCCGCGTGGTGGAGAGACCACGTTGTGCCGTTGTAAGACAGGAACAACTGGCTTGACTGACTTAAGGTCCTATCCCAAAACTTAGTGGAGATGGTGATGCTCTTTGCTGGTTTCAGATAGGGATCTGAGAAGGCAAGGGGAGAACTTGTAGGCAGAAACTAATCGGCTGGGAATTGTTAAGGCTGACAAATCATTTGAAGGAGTGAAATTCTGTGTGTGGCCTCATGTTATTAAGAAATGTCCTGGCCACAATTCAGGGCTGGAGTGTTGTTTGTGCTTATTGAAGTGTCTGCTTCAGAGTCACACCGTAGTGTGCCATCGCCTTTTTCCCCAGATCACGTTGTCAGCAGCTGCAGGCAAAAAGCAGGTTGACCTCAACTGTTCACCTCTATCTAGGCAACAGGGAGTTGTGTCTAATCCTTCCCCTGCATCACTTGTGCTGGGAAGCTCTTACTCTATTGAAAATAGCCTTTTCCTGCTTTATAGCCATAGAGGCTTTAAAATTATCTCTAGTAACTGATGTCTGCTTATGCTGTCATTGCCAAATCTTAATCTTGCCTATGGGTAGCAACTGGTTTCAAGATATTTCATCATTTGCTCTGTTACTGGATCAATTATATCATCGAAGCTGGTCTTTTAAACAGCAGCATCACCCTCCACATTGATCAACTGGATTAATTTCGTAGCCAGGTAAGTCACATATTTCTGACCTGCCAGTCCAGCACCTTGACATGAAGCTGAAATTCCACTTGTCACCAACAAGTCATGACAGCCATGAATTTTGAGCAGTGTGTTGTGACAGGTGCTTTTCCAAAACCACTGTAATTTTCCCAATTGATAAAGATTAAGTAGTGGCTCCTGACTTTTGTTTCTATAGCATTAATATTTCTATTTTTATGAAGGACTTTCAAGAAATTCCTAAAGTTTGATTTGAGGGTCAATTTGTGTTTTCAAAACGTGATGCATCAAAATTCTTCTCCATCTCTGTGCTTGAATGTCAAATTCCAGCCCTCCAGTGAATCATTTCCCACCAAGACACCGCAGACTATATCAGAGAACTCTGTTAATAGGAGGCAACGATAGGCCCTTAAAATCAAATTATGAAGCTCACAATAATTGAGAGACTAAAAATAAATTTTGCTTGGATTGCGGTTTGAACATGCTTGATTTTTCTCTTTTTTTTTTTTTTTTTCTTTTAGTCAGCCCTAATGTAGTTAGTCCTCAATAAACCCAGCTTTACCCTTCTGCCCTTCAGCACTTATTTTTGTCTCTTCTTGTGCATTGTATAAGCATGTCATAATTTCCAGCATGCAATTATCAGTGTTTTGTTTTTTTTTTCAAAGCGGAGTACCATAGGAGTCACAATGACTTCTGGATTCAATGAAATGTGAATTGAAAGGATTACTGTGTAAGTACTTGGGTCGCTTAAAATTTAAGGCTAAGAATGAAAGCTCTTTTCAAAGGAAAATACTTGTGAAATAGCCTCTGTGTGTCCTATTAATTCCTGGTACAGATATTAGGGATGGAATCCTAGAATACAACATTTCCCTGGGATTTCTGTCGGTGGAGAAACCAAGCCCTTCTAATGAGACGATATAAATGCTCAATATTATCTCATTATTTTTCATTAATCCACACACAGCAGCCCGCCTCCACATGCTGTAATTCCATGTTACCACCCATGTTCACATTAAAATAGGAACAGATTATTCAAGACTCCCACACAAATCGTGAACCTCTATCCCTTCTGATCTGTCACCGGCCATCCCTGGGCCATAGGAACCTCTCTCTCCCCTAGGCAAGAAGTCTTTAAGCCTGGCAACCTGGCCCTCTGGGACGGAATGCCTGTTTTTACTCCTGGCAAATGTTCCTGTGGCATCCGATATCTGAGCCCAGATGAAACTACCTTGTCAAAAGTGATTTTTAAGAGGAAAATTTGCTTTTTGAGAAATCCATTCTCTATGGAAAGTGTTTAGTTTTCATAGATTTGGGAATTTTCATGGAATTAGGAAAATATTTTTTCTCAATAAGAAAGCCTGAAATTCTAAACCCTCCAAAGGTTTCTGTGTTATTTTGTTTGGTTTCAAGAGAAAATACTTCCCTGCCCCTGAACTCCTGTTTTCATATCAGTTCAGATAATGCCAAGACACTATTTGCTGCTTCTTCCCATTATTTTTGTAACTTTTCCTGTTTCTAGCTGCCTGTGTGTCGTTTATAGGGTGTGGTGAGGAATGTAAATTATTATTTTCATGTAGGTGTGGTAGCTATTCAGTTGTAAATCCTGTTTTCAATCCTTCTGACTTTTATTTGTGATCTGTAATATTGATCTGTCTTCAGGGCAGAGAACACTGCAATCTATCAGGAGCAGGGACTTTTATTCCTTGCTAAAGTAAAGCGTTCAAAGTACTTCAAGAAATCTCTGAGATGGCAGGGGAAAAAAAAAAGAAAAGAAGCCTTTCTCTCTTTTTTTTTTTCTCTTTGAATTGAGGAATTTATTTCTGCTGTTGATTTGTTTTTATCAGTTAGTAGCAAAATCTGACTGGCCTCTCTTTTCAAATTTATCTCCCATGATAGCCTGCCACTGGCTGTCTCTCGATAACTGAGTTTAAACTTGTGGTGGTTTCTGTTTTTTTCTGAAGGTTTGGCTCTGAATGTGTTTCACAGCAGTGAAGAAACAGGAGTAATCTACAAAAGAGAGCTCTGCAGTTGCCATTGGAGTCGAGTAAACTTGTTAGACTGTTCTGGGTTCCGCACAAACTGTAGCTGACGTGCCTGAAACACAGCTGTATTTTCCTCCAAGCTATGAAGAGGCATTTTGGCAGCCCACTGTCAGCGGTACCACAGATGCTCTGGCTCTGCAAAACCGTTTTCTGAACTGGTCCCGACTTAGGAAGGATGAGCTTCTGTATAAAAGGTGCCTGAGTGGGTACATCACCCATAGTACTAGATCCTCAGCTGCGACAAATCTGAGTGGCCTGAGCAGCCTTAGTAGAGCTAAGCTGATTTACCCTGTTTCTCTGTGCGGTGCAAGTGCTCCTTTGAGCTCTCTGGGCTGTTGTACGTGCTCCTATGGATGTGCTCTCCACTCTGTGTATCCTCTCATGTGTAGCTGTTCTGGTGATGGCCATTATAACCACCAAAACAGGGCATTTTGAGACAGCATCTGCCTGTGTTAGTGCAGCTTGACTTGTAGTTGTTCATTCAGTTTATGTATCATTTGTGAATAAATTCAGACATCTAGGAGTAGAGACATTGCAGGGTGTGGGGGTATTTTTGTTTGTTTGCTTTTGTTTTGGATGTTTTTTATGGTTATCTTGAGATGTGTGCAGTCCTTGTGCCTGAGTTCGTGGCTAGTGTCAGTCATTGGTTTTCATGAAAACCAGAGTTTAGGGGTTCCATGCTGCATGCTCAAAACTAATGGTCATGCTTCACCACTTTAGCCAGAGTACTACGAAAAGTGTGGAATGTAGTTGTCCTTGCATAACTGCATATGTTGTTATCTATCAAAGCGATATTCTGGTGTCTGACCTGAAAACAACCCAAGTCCTACCAGCTTGAAAAGCTTGTCTTTTTCCTGAAGTGGCAGAAATGTGTAGTGTTTGGGTGAGGGCTGCATTTTCTAAGCAGGGTTCGCATGCCTGCGGTACATAACGAGTGTTATGATGCTGTTGAATGGCCGTGATCAGGAATTTAAAGTGCTTTTTCTTGGGAGTTCTTTTTAAAAATGTATTTATTTAGTCAAATGTTCTCTTTATTTGCCTTCAACTTTTCCCCTCTTTCTTCCAGTAAGAAAACTACAGTAGACCTTATAACACAGCAAGGTTTAAATTGAAACAGGTTGATATTGATCATTTGTGTTACGTTAGTTCTTAGAAGCCCTTCAGAGCTAGGTGGTGTTCTAGCACAGAACAAAAATAGGTCCTAGCTAGCACTAATGGTTTTAACATCTAACTATAAAAAGAAAACAAGCTTCTTCTCATTTTCAGAAGTCCAAAGATATTTTTGTAATGCTCTTGTGACTTCTTTCTTTGTCAAAGCACGGATACCAGACTGAGAGACGGTATTCCAGTAACTGTCCCTCTGGCATCTTGCTGCTTCTTGAAACTATTCCCCATGCACTTATGTATGGGTATATATGCAGAGATACGTCTCTTTGTGTTCCGATGAATGGCTTCTCAGTATTTTGTGGAGCAGTGACCTGTGCTTACCATTGTGCATTGCACTTTTACCCTGTGTTTAGCTGACCTCTAAGCTTTGGCTGACTCACAGCTTTTCAGAATGCAATCGCCCTCCTTATAAATGTAACCAGCGTCGCTGGTCCTTGGGTGTTTGATCTGAAGCTGAGATGTACTAAAACAAATGCTGGTCAAATGAGCCCAGCTACTCAACAGATCCTATCTGGTCTGGATAACTGACATCCTAATTTTTATCATTCTCTTACAGATCTGCCTCATCTGTGAACATTACCGGCTCTATTTCTCTGGGTTTTTTTCTTAGGTCTTTTGATAAGGTACTAAATGATCTGGGTCAAAACCAGACCTACATGGGACCTTGCTAGAAACACTGCAGCTGGATTATGTCCTATTTGCAATTCCTATTAAAAACATCCCGGTACCTAGATGGGTTGAGATCCATTTAATATGTGAGCATTGATTTTTTTTTTCGTTTGTTTTCTCTAGAGAGCAAGGAAGTGGTAAGAGTATCAATATGATACCATTTTTCTGCTGGTCATATCTGCCAAAAACGAAGTTTTTAAGGTTAAGCTGATGTGATGCAGCCCGTACAAGACACTTCAGCTGCTCTTAGGAGACACCTTTACGTAACAGATGAAAGGTTTGGTATAGACTCAGTTGTAAAAGAAAACTTAAGCTCCTAAGGAAGGAAGGATTTTAACAATAACATCATTAGCCAATTCATGCAGATTCAGGTGAAATTGCTGATATTTTAGTGACCTCTGGCTCTCTTGTCCTGCCAAATTCAGATGACAGCAAGACTGCCCATGTACTTCATTTCATTGTGTATACTGCTGCACTGCTGAGACTTCTCTGAGACCCAGGCTGTTAAGAGGGAAACCTCTGCCATTCTTTCAGGCTGATCTGTGCATGTCTAGGCTAGGCTGAATAAGCCGTGGATGACCTCTAGTCAGTTGCTCCGTTCCTCTACCAAGCTTACAAGCCACCAGAATCCCTAACCTGAAGTTTCTTTTTAAAGGAAATGATAATGGAATAAGCCAAATAGTGATATTGCAGCAGAGCAGTTCTCCCAGTGCTGCTCTCTCGGGGTACCCTCTAAATCGTCACTCTCAGAGCCTTTGCGCTGCTTGACTTATCCCATTCCACACTGAAGCAAACAAGAGGGTTTAGTGCAAAGCACCATGTATCTATCTCAGGAGCTCTTCAGGCAGGAGTATTCCACAGCAGCTATTTTGGGCTATTTCCCCACATAGAGAAGCTCTAGTGCTTATCTCGATGGAACAAAAGTCAGGCCTGTTCTTCTAGATAAAATGCTTTCCCCTCCAACTGCCTGATGGCTTATCTCTGGTCTTGCAGCATCACTTGTAACCCTTCTCCTGACCCACTTAACTTTCTGCATTTAGCAGAGCTGGGGTGGGGGCAGGGCCGCTTGATTACTCAATAATGTTCACTTTCTTTTCATGTGAAAAACTCTTCCAATGCTCCGTGTTCGCCTAATTAAGAGAGAAATCTCTCTTCTTAATCAGATGATAAATTATCTATGGGCAAAGCTTTAAGAATGTATTTCTGGTGTGTTTGGTTCATAAAAATTATTAGGTTTTAAACATTTTTAAGAATCTCCTAACAAAGAACAGAACTTTAATGATATCATTTAATATTTGTCATCTTGTTTTCTTTGTCTGTTAAAAAACAAACAAACAAACCCCCCAAAAAAACCAAACAAAACTGTTATCCCTTTTTCATAACCAAAGCAATTTCTATGAAATCAATATTCTAGCAAGCATAGCTATCTACTAATGCTCACTTTTTGTTCTTCAAAAGATAGACAAGGACCGAATATAGGTAAACAAGGCAGTGAATGTGTTGTCTCTTAAATTCCAATTTCAGCCCAATGGCAGGTACAGCCAATGCAAGCTTGTTTCTTAATTTATTTGGAATTAGGCCAGTACTTTTAAGGCATTTTGTATTGAATGTTTATCTATCAAAATGTTTTTATCAGCTGGAGCTGACTGGTGATAATTCAGATAGTGTCTTGGACAGCCATCGTGTATGTAGTTAAGCAGAATTCAGGTCCATGTCGTATTTGAATATTAATTTTTGTGAATGCCTCCATTCTACACAGTGTGGCAGGGACTTCTCAGAAAATGTTGTTCTCCCTGAACCTGTGTGCAAGCACATCCAGTAGTGAGACAGAGATAATCCTGGTCCTACATTGTCACTGGACGGTCTGGAAAAACAAGGTAGGATAAAAATTCTGGCAGTTGTGAGTAAGATTATTAAATGTCGGGACCCTGGACCCTCCGGGGTAGACTGCTGGAGAGGAAGCCACAGACGTGGTTTCCATTAATCCTATGAAGTGTCACCGTTACACCTATTGCTTTCCAAAGATGATTTCACCATGTCACCTCTGGTTCTTGGTTGTATTTTTCTTCCATTCCTTCATTCATAGGTAGAGAGGATGAATGAAACCCACTTTACTTAGACAGTGTAGAGCTATGATTTTACTATGCTGGCATACGGAGTTGCAGCCATGTGTCACAGATCTTGTGCTTGTCACCTCCCATGTTCTTACTATTCCCTGTTGCTTTAAAATTAATTCATTGTTAATCATTTTCTCCACCCAGATGATACCCATATCCTTCTATTCACAAGACACTGCCTCATGCTTCGTTTGGGTAGGCTGGAGAGAGGGAAAAACAAACCTTCACAGTTTTGCTGTGAACCGGTATAATTAATATATCCCGTATGTGACATTTAACTTAAACGGTATTAACAATGAAGCTAGCTCTTTGGTCAGAGCTTTGCTTCTCTAGACTTTGCAGTGTAATTTTGTCTATACAAGGGAGCAGAAAGAGGAAAGGACTCACATTTTCCTTTCTGAGTTTGTACATCTAACACTCTGAGTTCTTGGTGGATGACTGGGGCACTTTGGCATTAACACCGTGGAAATCACGGTTTTATTAAAGAGTAACCATCTTCTCCATGCCATTGCCAAAGTCACTTCTGGTAGCTATACTCTGAGTCAAGCTGGAATTTTCTGAATTAAAGTGGTTGAGGTTGGCTGGGACCTCAAAAGATCTCCTCATCCCACTCTCTCCTCAAGAAGGGTCACCTAGAGCGTGTTGCCCAGGGCAGTGTCTAGCTGGAGTTTGAGCACCTCCAAGCACAGAACCACCACACCCTCTCTGAGCAACCTGTGCCAGTTTTTGACTGCCCTCACAGTTAACAAATGTGTTTTTCTTGTGCAAAGGTCATGGCGGCGTTGGGAAATAGAATGCCCACGTGGAGCAAGGCACACTGCGGTGTTGCACGTGCCAGATGGATAAGATCAGGGCAGAGCTTCTTTTTCGGTTGATGCCAGTTACTGGACTCCACTCCCTGCTTGCAGCACATGTAATGACAGGGAGCCAGCTTATCTACCGACCCTGAGCAAGGAAGCCTCAAACCATGGCTGGAACATTTTGAAACAGATTTTTGTCACCCCAGAGGAAACATCACAGGGGAATAACAGGCCCTTGTAGCTATAAACCAGAGATGACAAGATAAAGGCACCCAAGTAGTCCTTTGTACGCATCTAATAGTGCAATAGCAACTGATTTTAATCCGTTTATTTCAGGTGGAAGGAAGAGGGACATTTCTCTTTCTCAGCTCTTCTCAGTGTTTTGTTTCCTAGTGTAATATATGTGTACACCTGTTTTTTAATGTGTATCCAGATATGTAGGAGGCATGGGGGTCTGTAAGCACATACAGAGAAGTGGGACGTGCTAAAATGGTGATCGCCGGTGTGGGTATGAAGTACGAGGAAACACAGCCATGAAAGTTAAAAGAAGGATTCCTACTGTGTTGTGTGGAGCATCTCAGATATCACTCTGAGAAGTGGCACTGAAGGCTTTGCTGGACTTATTTGATGTGTGACCTCATGCCAAACTATGGCATTAAATTTTGACCAAAGGCAGCACCTTTCTCTGCTTCCAGGATTCCTTATGCTTGCAGAGGAGTTCTAGAAAAATGTGAACAGTGAAGAATGCCCACAGAAGGCAAAGCGCGGTCCAGGAAGCATTCTTCAGAAGTCAAGTTGGGTTGATCTGGCAATTGTCACCAGGTAATTGATAGCGGTCACTACTATCCTGCTTAAAATAATGGACCAAGTATTAAATCTCTGTGGAGAAGTGAGGGAGAGAAAGGAAGCCAAAAAAATCACCCACAGGTGGAATGAGGTCATAAAAAACCCCTATTCCAAATAAAGTTGATTCACTTTACTCCCAAATGAGCGTCTGAATCGGTGTGAATCAATGCTAAGGGAATCAATAAATGTATCTCAATTCAGTCTAGTTTTAAATCTATTTCAAAAGAGACTCAAAGGTAGGCTCTCAGAAAGCATATTAATACACCAGTGCTTGAAATACTGCTGTCAGATAAATTCAGATTATCCTGGATAAGGGTATTATAACATAGAATGAAAATACTCAGCAGAGATATAAAAGCAAAGAAATTGTTAGTATTGGTTTCTTGGGAAATGTCAAAAAGGGTGATGTGAGAAGTGATGGTGTTTGAGTCCTGGCACCAGCTAATATTGGTATTGCTGCTGTTTGCCCTGCACTTTGGCAGCAGTAAAATAGCTAGATCAGTCTCTGGCCATGCCAAATAATACTATTTTATTTATCTTTTTTGAGTTTTACCAATAAATGAGATGTGCATCTTTTTTTTTTTCAAAACTTAGTCATCTCTGACACACCTGGCACCACTTCTGTTTTGAAAAAGGTGGTATCATTTCCCAAATTATGATAACTCCTGAATTCTTTGAAATGTAATTGCGGAGCATGTTAATCTGATTTTTGCAGTGTTTTCTAACATGAATTGGTGCCGGTGCACATTTCTGCCCAGTTTGCAATGTGTGTTGCTCAAAAAAAGATGAAGTTAACATGAAAGCCAACCAAAAGCTGGACTAATGGAAAGGTCAAACATATTATTAAGCATTAGAATTCTGAGAACTCCCCATTGTGCAGGAGATTGTAACAAGAAGAGGAAACAGCACAGCATGAACGATCTCTCATGATAAAGATCTAGCGAGCAGATCAAAGCGGAGGAAGTAAAGCACATGTGATGATTCCTGTTACAGGACATCGCCCTCCTCCCTATCAGGTGATCAGCTCAGAGCTTTGGCTGAAATATGTTGGAATTTGGTTAAATTTAGAAATAATTTTACCTCTTTGCTTATTTCATTGAGCAAATGAGAATCTTTATTTTTATATAGTTACGGAAAGGCATCTGAGGCTGAAGTTATCCCATCCCCATAAAGCATCCTCTGGTCCTCAATGTGCTTCAGGGAGTTGGTGCCATGTCTTTCCAGGATCACCGGCTCTGTACCATGCCTCCTATGTAACTCAGACACCTCTTTTCTGAAACCTTAGGTGGGACTACCAGCACTGTCCCGTTTGGGCACCAAACTGGTTGGTACCCAATTACCAGGGCTGGTGACAAGTAAAAGTCTATTTAAGCTCTTGCAAAAAACTTGACAGGTTTTAAAGCCTCTGTTGTTATTGTAAGGCTTGGGTGGGTTTGTGATATTTAGATGCATCAACTAAGGGATGGAAAAAATTGGTTAAATGACCTCAAATATAAGTAATAAATTATTATTCTCAGTGCAATCTGCTGTGTACCTCCACCATGGAGGCTTGTGTTTTGTGTCACTTGATGATTGGACTCTTTTTTTTTTTCACCCTTAAGCAAATGCAGTGAACAAGGCAAAGGTGCTAGAGGTCCACCTGCGCCCATCTGTACCGTAGCTGTAGTTCATCCAGTAGCGTACAAACGCCAAACCTCAGAGAATGGAGTGAGATTGGATAACCTCTGAGGGTACCGTCCATTTCAGATATCCTGCCTCAGACTGGACCTGGGCTCAGCTCTACAGATGAGTGGATAGCTGAGTTTTCTCCTCCATTGAGGACACTGAACTGAACAGATCACAAGCAGGAAGGTCTTCCCCACTCTAGCAGGTATTGGGTTTTCTAGCAGGGTTTTGCAGCCCTGATGAATGGCAAAACTGCGGTGGGGGCAGTGGTGTTTCTTTATTATTATTATTATTTTTTAGCCCTGATGTAGGTACAAGTACACGAGAAAGCAAATTGAGGAGAGGAGGAAAACAATCAAATCTCCCCAAGCTCACCAAATGGCTGTGGGTGATTAATAGCTGAGAGTGGGTGACAGGAGAGTGGGTGGGGTTTGCTAACTCACCCGTATGTGTCCTCTCACTGGGGGGGAGAAGAGGTGATGGCCTGGCAGGATATCAAGAAAGGCATTGGGGAAAGCAAGGAGTGAAGGGAACAACCCATTCTGAGTCCAGAGAGGAGAGGAATCACTTTATCTATTGCATTTGGATAATGCTGCTATAAGCACAGACGTGCAGGCACCAGCCAGGACCCCATGTCGGTTTAGAGGAGTTTTTTTACATGAATAAGATCATTCTAGAGCTTGATTGCTAAAAAAAAATTAAAATATTTAAAAAGTGACTCCACCACCATCTCTCCCCACACAATTTTTATCTAGCTCCAGTAATGAGTTAGAAGCACAGAAACAGAGCTGAAATGGATTGTAGGAAACCAAGCAGCCTAACAAACCACTACACGGACAAGAACAAGTTTAGCTCTCACAGTATAAAAATTAAAACAGGATAATATTTATTACAGCTTGTCTGCAGGGGAGATTTACTGCACGAGGCAGGCCCTTCTTCACTGTGTATCCACTCAGGCCACCTTTGCAGGTGGGGACAGCAAATCCTGGCAGTGTGTGGCTGAGCTCCCCAGCGGTGCCCTGAAGGGTGCTCTGGTTTGCGTTTCCCCATCGCACCCCAGCAAACATCAATGCTGTGGGGCAAGGCGAGTGAAATCACCTGCCCAGCCCTTGGGAGAGCTTTGTGTTGGAGCTGGGGTGCACAAAGGTTGGGATAACAGAAACGGGTACTCTTAGGTGCTGTCTTTCTAATTATTCAGCACTCATCAAAATGACTAGAAAAATAATTTTGCACGTTGTATCAGAATAGTTTGAGGTTGGCTTGAAGTGGTGCCTTATTCTGTGAGGACTGAAACATGAAGCATTTGTAAAGGTCTGGACTTTTAAAAAATGTTGACATAAGGGTGGATTAGTTTTCATTTCTTTCTTTGCTTCCCATTCATCATGGAAGGAAAAAAAAGTCCAAACAAAACCTTACTAGATGCCTGTTGATTTGCTTTCTTCCATGCTTTTGTTTCTCCTTGTTGCTTGCTGCCTCCTGTTTTCCCTGTCTTTGGAGATGTCAGTGAAGAAGCAAAAGGGGAAATGAAACTCTTTTCCAGATACAGCTGTGATTTCCTCTGTGGAAATGAATAGGAAAAACACAGATCCAACCCTAAGAAGTTTCAGTACCAGGCCTCCAAATAATATTATTATTATCTTAACCCCCTTGCAAGCATTTTAGGACAGAAAATGCCATGCTATGTGTGTAGATAGAAAAGAAACAATCCTTTTCTGATTGTACTATGGGATCCCCTTACCTTACACTGTCCTATCCATTGTGCAGCTGGCTTGAAGATCCATGGGATTTATCACCTTAAAAAGAAATAAAAAAATCTTGTCAAACCCAAAGAGCTTCCTTTTGCCTCCTTCAGATGACTTTCTGGTGGGGCATCAATTTAGGTCAAGATACTGCCTCTGGTTTCAACTGGCAGCTGATCAGACAGGATTTTATTTTATTTATTTTTTTCCTCATGGAAGAATGATTGGCCTAATTCAGGAACTCTAAAATTATTATTATTATTCTCTCTGAGCATGAGAAACACACCTGTAGTTTCTCACAAAATATGCTTTGTGGCAGAAAAATCACATTCCCTCCCGCACCGATGCGTAAATTGTATCCTTATGTAAAGAGTAGCTTAGCTCATCTATTTGTTGCTCCATCAGACTCGGCTTGTTAAACACTCGGTGTGTTTGTTCGTGTGCCGGTGGTTAATGCTCATTAAGCCAAGAGACTAATAGCACTGCCTGAAGCCAAGGAAAGTAGAAGGCAGTTGCCTTATGAATTTCCCCAGCTTGATTTGGCAAGCGCAGGCAACGCTTAACTCGCAGCACCCGCGCTACTCCTCTTGCCAGTGCTGGCTGTGCAGACTTGTGCCAAAGCCCACGATGGCTTCGTGAACTGCATTGCCCTGTACCAAAGGCACTGATGACCAGGGTCGGGGAGCAGTAGGCTGCTGCTGTACACGGTATAGTGATGGAACTGTCCCACTCCACGTGGATTTCCTCTGTTTTTCCAATCTGTGGTCTCCTCTGCTGTCTGATGCTTCTACCAGGCATCCTCTGCTCCATTTTCCTCAGTCCTCACTGGCTAACGTCTCCCCCAGCTGCTACTTTTGCACTCAGAGGATTATCTGTGTGTGACAGCAATTGGGAAACTGAGGCATCTGGCTGCAGAGTGTGTCGTGTGAAGTATGTGAGCGATGGTGCAGTGCTAAACTATGAGAAAATATCAGTAGGCTGACAGGCCAAAGGAAGATCAGGGTGCTGATAACTCTTTGCTCTCCAAGCAGGCGGCTGAAAATGTGGCATAGCACCAAGGGCAGTACGGATTTCTCTAACCTGTTTGTCCCATAAACTTAGAGGAAAGGTTCAATTAGGGAGAAAGATGAGAAGCACTTTGGTTCTGTTCTAAAGTTTGATTCTCAGGGACAAACAAGACTTAGGTAACCAGAATAGATTTTTTTCCGAAAAAAATTGTACCTGTGAAGTTGAGGTGTCCACTGAGCCGACCCATATTTGTCAGTAAGCATGAGATCAGCTGCAACGAGACAATGCCCAGGGGATGTGCCTTATTAAAGGCATCAGATCCCAGCTCTGACTGCTATGAAATCACCTTGTCATCTGCACTGGGTGGATGAAATGCAGAACAGACCCTGTAAAGGAGCTAACACATTAGGTAGTTTTCAAGGAGCTGGGCTCCAAATGGACTTACTTGTTTCTAATGTTGGCGTTTTATTAGAGTCGTCTTGTTTGGACTTGGCAAGATTTGAAGAAGCCTTGCCTTGTGACAGGAGTGATTGCAGGTGTACGCGGCAAAGACTGGGGGCTGACTTCAAGTGGGTGTTTGAAGGTAAAATGTAGTGTAATGTTCCCTGCTGTGGCTGGAACAAGCCAGCAATCCCTGGATTCCCAAGGGATGCTGGGGACACAGCTGCAGAAGAGCCTGCTCAGGGTACTGTGTGTGAGTAGTGGGCTTGAGGCACTGTGCATCCCTCTGAAACAAGGGAGAGCTTTTATCCAAGATCCCTTGGTAAGAGAAGAGCTGAGGAGGTCTTCACTGAGGCGTGGGATGCTGAGGGTTGGGCTGGGCACAGGATAGATGGATGTGGCAGGGAAGCTGGCAGCGCCCACTTCTGTCTGTCCTGGAGCTCTGTCCATGGCCATGCAGAAGAGGCCGAGCTTTGGTCCAGGCATGTGCAGAAAACCACACCTGGGTAAATGTCATACTGTATATTAAAAAAAGCTAATTAAAGAAAAGCTAATCAGTCTTGGTGTGATTTGGGGTTCTACCGTTTGTGGAGCATCTGGCTTTAAGTTTCTTGGGATAAAACGCATTACGTTTTTCTCTTGTAGAAAGGGGAGGATCTCAAGTCCATTGAGAAGGACTCTGCTGGATGGTCAAAGAATGACGTGCAAAGAGGAGCATCCTTCATACTTCTGGTTAAGCAGGTGTTTAAAATGGAGAGTGTTAATACCAGAAAAACTAGGCAGTATTTACAGCATCTATAGGGTATTTCTCTGATAAGCTGTGGCTGGGATGTACAAAAGTGTCTAAAGGACTTGGTCACCAGAGTGTCACTCATTTTGTCTGACAGATTTGGGCTTCTCAGCCTTTTGCAAACATTAACATGATTTGTCTAGATGGTGAGTGCTTATGTTCAAATTGCTGCTGTCAGATAACTTCAAGGCTCACGGAGTGATGGTGGCTTCATATTAAAGTGAAAAGTGACCTTTTCTCCTGGATGAGTTAGTCTTGAGTGACAATTTCATTCTTTCATGCTGCAAAAAAAAAAGATGCCTCTGATCTTCAGGCAGAGGTTGAAATTATGTCTCGTGTTTGATGAAAATACTCTGACCAATGAGATACTGAATGAAAGCTTTTGCTTTTTCCTTCCCCATTTTCATTTTCAGGAGGAGAATTATCCTGCTCAAGTTCTTAATCTGAAAGACTGGAGATCCCCATTGAGGAGTGAATCTCAAGCCTGAAGAAATCCGAGGAGTGCAGAGTTATGGGTAGGTGGGATGAAAGATACCTCCATCCTCATCATTCCCACGCTGAAGGTTTCCTAGTCCTTTTGTTGAGCTGGGGCAACTGCCCCTTGGTGTGATGCTTAAAAGGATCCTGTCTTGAGACCTGTGGCTCTTCCTGCCCATTCACAGCCCAGGGAATATCTTCATCCACTCCAGGCTCAGGTTTCTTCTATGGGCACCAGCCTCTTGGGAGCTCTGGTAACTCTCAAGGCTGCTGCATCCTTTTCAGCCTCATTCTCAAGAGCTTGACCCGGTGAAATCAGTGCAAGTGTAACTACAGCGTCTGAAAGCCTTTGAATTCTTGTATATCTAGAAGCACCCCCATAAGGATTGTTATATTGAATGTAAAATATACTAGCACTAATTCTGGAATGGATTTATTTTGATTTGACTTAATACATTTTTTTATTCTAGCTTAAGAGCATCCAGAAAAGTTCTACCAGTCGATTTTCAAGTGTCAACAAGCTGTTTTTCTTGGTCTGACAAAATCATCTTTGAAATGGGAATAACTTAGTCTCCCATATGGTGTTGAAAGCTACTTCATAGAGGAAATCTCCTGTATATTCATACAAAATTTTAGAGGAGCAGGTGGAAATTATCTGGCAATTAAAGTTAGTGCTATGGAGCTAGGACTTGGAATGACATAGTCAATCTATTCAAAGTTCACATCTCCCACTGTCAGCAGTTGGTTACGTGACTGTTCATCATGCTGCTCCTCAGTGGGGAAAAAAGCCCTTGAAGCGATGGCAAAAGATTTCAGCTGATTTCTGATAACTGCGTTTGAGCAGATGATTGCATTTATCTGAAAGGAAATGGTTAAAGCAGGTCTTTTGCAATTCTGACTCTGATGTTGTTCTGCAGACTTATTGGGGTATTAACGAAGAAAAGTAGCTTTCTGTGAATGCAGGAAGTGGCCTCCAATAAAGTTCACAAATTTCACGGAAAAACGGACATAAAAAGGTCAAGACTCTCCTCAGCCATTCATGTCTAATTTTATCTCGAGCAATAGATTTCTCTACATACTTAAAATACTCGGGTCTGAGCAGTAATACAGGGCAGTTGCCATCATCCTGAAGAGGAAGTGTTCATCATCCTCTTGCAGCAGCAGCCAAAGGTGTATCAGTCACCTGTTTTGAGAATTGCATGGTATTTTTAACTCACATTAGATCACCAATAAAATACTTTTTCTCCATTGCAGAAATGGCAAACTTCAGGATTTATTTTTTTTGTTGTTGTTTCCCTGGCTTTTTTTTTTTTTTTTTTTTCAATTTGTGTAGAACTAATTATTCTCATAACTCCCTGAAAGGGTATGCTCAAACTTTCCAAACTAACTTGACTGGAAGTCCCAATGAACTGTTTTAGCTCCAGAATGCATGACTTACAGAGTGGAATAAGCACGTAAAAACAAACTGGTTTGGCTGGACATTGGTTTACAATATTGTTTCAAATATATGAAAGAAAAATGAAGTGCAACACTCCAGTGAGGCCCCATCAATGGACAGGAAGATTTGCTACCTGTATCTTGTAGACACTGCTCCTATTTAAACTTCTCTCTGATGTTATGGTGAGGAGCATTGTGGCATTACTGTGAAAACACTGACGTGCAATGAAAATCCTAGAGAGCCTCCTTGGCAGTGTGGATGCTCATCTGAAAAAACAGAAGCAGAGCCACATGGCTAGTGGGAATGGAGTGTAAGTCTCATGGAGTTGGCAGCACATGTAAGTGCAGACTGTACTGATGGAGAGAAGTGCTTCAGAGTCAGCCATGAGGAGTTTGAGAATCATCTGGGAGATGTCATTCTTAATACATAAAACTGCATATTCACTTCACTTGTGAGTAGTAAAAATGGGTATGAGCAACCAGGTGAGACCAGTTCCCTGGGGAGCAGATACTCAGGTGGGATCTTAGACATGTTCGAGGCTCAGGGAGCCAAAGGCTCTCTTCATCCCACTGGGGCCAGAGGGTGATTGAGGAGTTCAGTGCTTGTCACGAGCGATCTTGGAAGAAGTGAGAGTTTAGCTGGCTTAAAATTAAGCAATGAAAATTAAAAGGGAGTGCAACTGATCTCAGATGGAAGTTTTTGCCTTTTAAATACAGGATGGTTCTTTGTTATAACCTGTGTAAGAGTTTGCTAATGCCCCTGCTTTATTACGGAAGCTGAAAGAAATAGCTTTGCACAGTGGGATAAGCGTGCACTTGACTTGGTTGCAGGTATGACAATAACTAAAAGCCATCAAAGATAGTTGCCAACAGTCTTGTCTAACTCAAATGATCCTGATTTTCTACTTTCTTTGTCTAACCCTGCTCCCTCGTTCCTTTCTGATGGAGCCGAGGATGTAATTTCCCTTGGAGAGCAGCTTTTGTTCCTATCAACATTAACCATGTTTTCTCTGTAGGAAATGAAGCGTCTTGGAAGGAAAACTCTCTCTGCCTTGCTCTGCTTCGCTGGCAAGAGATGCTGGGTACCAAGCACAGAAGACACGGAGGATGGAAAGAAGTTTGACCTCTAAGGTTCAGAATATGCCAGCAGACAGCAGCAACACATCTAAGACAATATTCAGGAAGGCATTTTTGAAGAAGATTAGCCATTGGAATTTGCCGAAACATATTGCCACTTGCTCCTGACTACAGCAACTGGAAATATTAGCCAAGCTCATCTTTCCCCTCCTCCCTGAGAAGGACAGTGAGAGGCCAGGTAAGCCTTCACCACCCCTTGGCAAGAAAATATCTGCCTTGGGAAAAATCAGTACATGCTGACTGGGTGGGTGCTAGAAGATGTGCTATGGGATTTTGGTCTGACATAAACCCAACGCCTGAGCGTTTGAGATTTCCTGACACCGAAGGTGTCCGTATTTTTGCAACCGTTTATGGTGGGGATTATGTGTGTGCTCTGCAACCATAATGTTTTGTCTGGCATGCTCAGGTAGCATTGCAACTGGAATTTTATGGTGCTTTTCCTCTTGTTCTGGAGGAACAGCTTCCCAAGCATGTGAAGGATGATATGTATTTGGATGGCCGGCTAAGTAAGCTGATGTATAAAACAAGAATGAAAAATATGACATTCTAACTGGAAGAATATAAACTTCAGGCAGTTGGGCACTTTTATAATCCTTTAACATAACTTGGAAACAGGTGGTTAAAAGCTGGCTAAGAATGTTTACCCCTAACCACAGATTAAGAAAAATGTCTATTTTATGGCTTTTTTACCCCATTAGACTGTTTAAACTTGCTAAGAAATTGGTTTTGACTATTATTTTTCATGCATAATGTGAGCTGCAGACATTTTTTTTTCTTCTAATATGTGAAATAATTGGATTCTGAGCAATGTCATAGATTTGAAGCTAGTCAGACATGTAACTAACGATTATGAAGTATGGAGTGGGTTTCAGGTTGTTCTTTGAGAGTAAAGACTCTAGAGAAAGCCACGGTTCAGAGCACTTTAGTTCAAATACTTTCTCATCTTCAACTTGTGCTCTGTCCTGTCAATTTCCATTCTTTGCCAGGAATTTGGAGGTAAAGTCTATCTTGAAAAAAAATAACTGTTAAGTAGTAAATAACACTGCAGTAAGAACGTAGAGTATGGCGTGTGTAAACTGGACACCAGCTTTGAAGGAGGAGATAGGGGAGTTTTGCCTTGTTGGAGGAGTACTGAGTACTGAGTACTGAACTGAGTAATTCAACCTTTAGAAGCCTGTAGTGGTGATGTCTGTCTTTCACAAATCTGTGCAGGTGTGTAACTCAGTTCTTTTGTACCCAAAGGCATTTCTCCACCTTTGTTTTTTTTAATGGACTAAGACTCAAAAATGCCACACTGAAGTGCAATAATATTGTTTAGGGAAACTGAAGATACACTTGCCTTGGAATCCTATCTCCTCATTGCTGGATGCATCTGAAGACGTGTTATAACTGCCCTTATGGTCACAAACTGTATAATTACAAGCTGTATATATGATTATGAGTAGCTATAAGCTACGTGGATACCCTAAAGACTGCAGAGGTGGAGAGGATGAAATGTTTCAGGAGGGCTTGGGCAGAAAGAGGAGTCCATGCTTAGGGACACATCTCTCCTATTACACACAGATGTGCAGGAGGGGAAAAGCCAACTTAAAAGAGAAGCCACCACTGAGTGTAAGGCAGGGAACCTCAGGGTGCTGCTGCCATGACCCCAGCAATAGTGTCCAACTCTAGAGGTTGTCCACCCATTTACTATTATTTGAAGATTTGGGTCTGCTTTGGAGTGAATTTTTAACACCAGTGCAGAATGTAAGGGCTGAGGGTTTGCCTTGGAGAAGAGTTGCGTGTTTGTTCATGAGCTGCTGACAACTGGATCTCAGTGCAAATACGGAGGAGGATGAGACACGCAAGTTTGAATGATGAACCCCTTTAGAGAGACTTCTGCCTCAGCCAGCAGTTTCTGTAGCTTTACAGTCAGGGTTTAGTGTGTGGATGGAGGGGACATTTCTTCCCTTCTCACCTAGAGGAGAAATCTGTCATATCTACAACAAAATCCATCTGTCTCAATCTTCCTCGCCCTCCAAAAATCCTTGTGCTCCACTCACCTGCCCCATGCCAGACATGAGGCTCTGGTACTTACCAGCCCCTTGCTCCTTCTTCCTCCACATCTTTCTGAGGGTCTTCAGGTTTGGGATGCAGGTCTCTCTTCCTCTCCCATCCTTTCCTTGGGTATATTCATTCCAATCCAACCCTAGAGCCTGGGGTGGCACCGAGGCTGGCAGAGGGAGGTTAGATCATGCCCCCCCTGTTAAGGTGACTCCAGACAGCCTGGGTCAAATCCAACTGTCTGGCAAATCTGAAGTCTTGCCAGAGTGCCCTGCTTTGCAGGCCTGCAGGGCAGAGGGGAGGGAGAGCTGACAAATGAGTCACAAAAATGCTGTTCTCAGTGAACACAGGGCTCCAAAGTAGATCTGAAAACCTAACTCCTCAGTATTTGCAAAGCTATCTCTCCCAAGGCTGGCAGCAACTCCATTACTCTCAGATAGCCCAAAAGCAAATGGGGAAGCTAGTGTAGTCACAGTCATTATTTTATGACATGTCAGAAGACCGTGGGAAGAGACACACGGACTGTCCCACTCTGTCCCAGGTTTTTGACCATCTATGTCCTTAGAAATGCAGTCTAGACGGGCACAGCGTCCTCTTCTGAGCCCACAGCAACAGGTTCATAAGCCCAGGTCCTCTGTGGACCCTCTCAGATACTTGCCATTGATCTTGAAGATGCAAATTGGCAGTAACTGGGAAGATTTTGGTTCTCCTGAAGTTAAAAGTCATATTTTATCAGCAGTGGCTTCAACTCTAAATTAAGACAGGTTTCGTCTGTGCAGTATCTGACACAGCTTGCAACTCATTAAATCTGAAATTAAGATGCCACTTTGGATCAAAACAAAACCCCGTTATATTAAGATATTATAAATACATTTTCTCCTGTAGGATGCTGAATAGAAGGTGCTATTTAAAGGTATTTTAGTAGGAAGCATCTGTGGATGCTGATGGCAGCTCTCTGCTATCTGCCTATAGTGTGCAGACATTCGTGTTCAGTTTTTTTGACGCTACATCTGTATGTCAAGTTTAAAGATTGAGTTTTTCTCAAGCTTTTAAGGTCTGTGACTCACATGACTCGGTGATCATGGTGCAAATGCTATTTCAATTTTTTGCAACATCAGCACAATCAGGCCATACAATCTGTCCATGCTCTGGACTGAGTGGCCGCAGCGTTTGTCCCTGAGTATCACTATCTCATAGCAGACATCATATAAGCTCATTTGGGTTTTGTAGATGACAGTCCATATTACACAAAGACCTCAAAGTATGTGCAGGAATGTTTGTCTGATACAGATCTAACCACTCTTTTAAAGAGAATTCCCCCAAGGGTTGCAGTTCACACTTGACATTACTTAACTAAAACTTATTTTCAGATGCAACATGTCAGCTCAAAGAGGAGACTCTTAATACAAAAAAAGTCAAATTCTATTGAATGCAACACTAGCTCTGACCCAGATTTCTGGCCAAAAACTCTGATCAGCACGAAGTAGCTACTCTGAAGTTCGTGCTCTCCAATTAAGGAGACGTCAGCGAACACACAGCTAAGCAACAGTCTGGTAAACATAAAGCTGTTTTTATTAAACAGCTTTGGGATGCAAAATTATTTATATTGACCTTGTTTTCCAACTCTTAAGAGGCCCAAGGAGAAAGCTTGAGATTCTGCAAGAAGCATGTCTCCTTCGTTATACTGCTTCCCATCTGTCAGGTTAGTTTTTAGGATCTATATGTATTCATCTCTCTGGGAGCATGGGGATTTCACAGACAAGAAGACACATGAATGAAAATTTGTTCCTCAACGAAGGGTCTAAGGGCACTTTCATGTGTCATATGGACATGAACTTAATAACAGGTGAGTGTCTTGCTGGGACATAAGCAAGGTCAGGTTCGTTCCATGCTGTATCGCAGAGCGTGTAATCTGTAACTGCTGTACCCAGAAGCACAGATGGATGTGGGGCATGAAGTGGGAGCTCAGGTTCATGTGAAAAGAAATCAAAGCTTTTGGGTTGCAAGAGGAAAGAGAGGTGAGGTAATCTCTCCCCTTGGTGCCTGTGATGACTGTTTCCTAATGACATCATACAAGGTTGCGATTGTCTTGAGGGGTTGAGAGGATGATGGGCAGTAAGTAGTCTGATGGTATAACCAGTGAGAGCAAGCCCTAAGCATGGATAAAAGCACATGATTTTCAAAAATGCCTGAGACTCATCATTTCCCCTTCAAGTCCTCTGATAACTTAAGGGAATATTTTTCTCTTTTTCCTTTTTGGTGCTGAGCAAAATTTTCAGTGGGTTAAAGAAAGAGCAGCCACCATGTCCAAAAGGCACCATGGGCACGCAACCACTTCTTCCCTATCATTGGAACCCTAGAAAGCAAAATACTTAACTACTAAAAGTACTCTAACAGTTTATAAAAAACCACTGATCTTGTAAAACAAAGACTATGGGGATGTGAGCCAGGTTCCCATGAGCATTGGCTGGGCAGAAGGCTGTGAGGAGTAACATGGGCTCCCTGATCTGGTGCGACAGTAAGTAGGACTTCTTTTGAGAGGTGACGTGACACCAAGCTTGACAAGCAAGTGCCTGATGGTTCGTGTTTGCTTTAATGGAACTATTTATTACCTTTTGGAAAATGTAATTAGAAGTGAAATCACCCTTTTGACATATGGTTTATTGGCCCCATCTAATTAAAGTCTGCCTGGGAGAGAAGTGCTGCAGCAAGTGCAGGTGGGATTCCAGTGAAATCCTACCCCTGAAATGCCTTCCCTGGCCATGTGCAGAACAGGGGAAAGAAAAATGGAATAAAAATAAATAATTCTGGTTGCAAGAAACAGGTGAAATACTTTCCTATTACACCCAGTGTACTTCTCATTGCTACCCCCAGTGAATGGAGGCTGGAGTTGGGGCAGTGCTGCACACATAAAGTAATCCCCAAGCTGCACTCAGATCTGGCCAATTCCTAATGAGTTTTTAACCACCCACCTGCACCACAGAGGCCCCATGTAGCTGTTTGCCTCTTGCCCTCCTGTTGGTAGTCTTTCAGATATATATCTAGAATTTCAGAAAGCTCAGTCAGTCCTTTGTAAATTGGAAGTGATCTCCCCAGCGCTTTTGCTTGGCAGTGGCGTTCAGCAGGTTAAAACATGCCCAGGAGTCAGAAGGGTTGCTGCTGATTTTTCCCCATGCACAGGACAGGGAGGCACATCCCTCTGTGCATGGCTGGGGCATGTGTGGGGATTGCAAAACATTTCTTAAGCAGGGAGGCAGCTCTGGCAGCAGGTTAGGACCAGCTCTAAACCTTGCAGTTGTTATGGTGCGCGCTGTCTTTGCAACCTGAGTAAGCTGTCAGGCACTGAGGAGGGTCGGGTACACTGAAATCTGGTTCCTAGAGGCTATGCTGCCATCATTGCCTGTGCTAGCTGGCTTAGAGTAAGATAGCCTGTCTGCTCAAGAAGCAGTGACCTCTGTGTGCTGTAGTATTGGTGTTCTTGACCGCTTTTATTGAAGGACCTTGAAATGAAGGTAACTCCTGAGCTCAATAGAAATAGACCCAGGTAAGACAGGAAGTGGCGTGTTAAAAAAAACCCCACATCATATGCATCCCATTCTGTAGCTTTTCCTACTCAGCATGGAACACCGTATATGAGTTTAAACAAGTGATGAAGCACATGGTGTGTGGAGCCATGCTCAGGGACGTGTTCCTATCTTATTATTATAGTTATTTCATTTGGTACGATGATGGTGAGTGCCCATCTTCTCAGAGGCAAAGAAGTCATGACGTCTCATCCTCCAGTACCAAGCCACATTCAGCCTTTCCCATGGCTTCTTCCAGTTCTCCACAGCCAGGTTGCTCTAGACTTAAAGCAAACCTTGAAAGAAGGTGCCTTCCCTGAGCCAGTGAACATGGGAGAGCTCTGCAAAGCTGCCGTAGCGAAGGAGGGAGAGCTTTCCTTCTGCTTGCTGCAGAGCTGGGCTCTTTGGCACCCCTCATTTATTTAACCCTTGCTCTCACACCTGTTCTCGCTCTCGCACCTCCGGCGCTCTGAAGCCGCTTCTTGCACCTCCCACAAGTGCACATGCTTTTGCTCCAAGAGCCTCTCTGGATTTCGGACCTGTGTGTGATCAGAATGACTTAGATTTGGCTGAGGCATGGGATTATTGCAGACCTGTCACTTCACAGTATGTTCCTGTTACAGCCCACACTCATGTCTGCTAGTATTTTAAAGTAAACTTTAATTAGCATCTTCCAAAGAGTGTGAATAAATTGTTTTGTTTTTGTTTTAGGTTTGGTTTTGTTTTAAGGAAAAGAGTGTTTACTCACCAAGGACATGTTTCCAAACTCTTCATCCACTGTAGTTCTGGTTTTCTGATATCTCACTCTGTATATTACTGCAAAGCTCTACGTGGTGGTGTTGGTGGGAGCAAGGTTGCTCAGCAGTGGGATAGGACATGCTGTGGAGACACATGCAAGCGCTGGAGTATTTTTGGGCCATGCTGGAGCAATGCTGTCAAACTCCTGATGGCCATGTGTCACCCATTTGCTATCAACCTATTCCAGGATGGGCTAAGTAGAACTGTGTCCGCCTTGGTTCAGTGTAGCACCTCAATTACCTAGAGTCTGATGGGCATAGCTTGGGCTCAGTGCCCTCAAAGGTCTCAAATAGCTTCTGTCTGACAGTACTGCCATCCAGCAACACTGGAGAGATCCCTCTCTTATTGTAAATAACGTGTCTGAGATGCTCTTTGCAAGGAGTGTTGAACATGTGTTCCAGCCTTCACTACAGAAAGAGTGAATCAGGTATCAGCTGTGGTCCAGAGATCTACTCATAACAGCAATGGGATGCAAAGAATGTTTTGTACATGGCTGGATTCTTGCAGAATTACTTCATTGATGACACTAAGCGTATTAATACTGTGTAGAGGTTTCTATCGACCCATTTACTGCCCTGAGTTTGTGAAAGCAGTGGAATAATGGATTGGAAGGGGCAGAGCTACTGACCTGTTCACTCTCTTTATGAGGAGAGCATTAAGAAAGGGCTGAGAAATCCGGCTGGGGTTGTGGTGTTACCCACTAGCGCTTGCACGGAGAAGTGATCCTCAACCCACAGCATCTGTTTTAAGAGGTGTTGTGATGTGAGGAAGGTAAACCCACTGCCCGGAACACTAGAGACAGGCAGAAGTAAACCAGCAGCAGGGGAAATAGGCTACATTTAAAGGCCTGGCTGGTAGGCAAACTTTTTCAGAGGAAAGAAGGTGTTGACTGGGTGAGCTGTGAGGATTCCATCGTCTTTTGCATTGCAAGGAAACGTACTTGAGCAAATGTGCTGGTATGAAGTATTTGGGCGCATAGATTGACTTCTTTTAGTTTCACCCATGCATGGCTTTGGTTCCACCCATCTTGTTTAAACAAGCATACTTGGTGGGGATAAGGCAAGGAAAATCCTGTTCTCTGCTTGTGTTTATTCTTCCCTCTGCTCCTCCAGCAGGGACACTCGCAACACAGATGGAGCTCAAGGCATTGGGTTTTAACAGATTCAAATCAATTTGATGTGCCCTTAAAAAAAATCCCACAGTCATTTCCAGCAGCATCCGCGGAGCTACTAACAGCTAAGCATGTGCCCAGTCACTAGCTGCTGCATGTATTTGTTTTCTCACACTGAAAACCATTCTTTTCCTGTCATATGAAGGCTTCAAGTGTTGCTTTCTGTTGGTATCAACACCAGAGCATCTTTAGAAGTCAAAAAGTAGTGTTATCTGGAGTATCAACACAGGAACAGCAGGGAAGTGGAGGCTAGGTCATAGTCTTGGGCTTCTAAACCAGTTGCTCCCAGATTCCTGGTGAAATGTTTGTCAGTGAGTATCACATTAAAAGGCTGCCTCTAGGTAGTCAAAAAGACCCAATAAAGTCTAGGAATCAAAATATCCAATTCTCTGATTCATCAGTAGTGAAAATGGGCTACCTGCACCTCTTGGCACTCCGTCTTTCCAGCCATTCCCCAGAAGACACAACTCACTACTCAAAGGAGGACTCTCTGCCTACTGGGAGGACTGGAGAGGAGTTGGGCCTCCATTACTTCCTAATATGAGATGAGGGGATGCAGGAGAACTAGCAGCCCATGGTGTGCTTACCCGCTGTTGTACGGCATGAAAATACATAGCTGACGACTTGCAAAACTAACAAGAGGCTTCAGAATAGAAAGGAGTATTCCATTTATGCCATTTCTGCTTTGTTCCTTCCCCCAAGGTCTCGTACAAGTGATGGTGGGCATGGACCTCAGAAAGTCTGTAACCCAACCTCCCATCTGGAGCAGGACTGTCTGCAACACCAGATCAAGTCAGCTATGGCTTTGACTATCCAAAACTTGATCTCTGCCCTGCATGGTCATGTCACCACCTTTCTGAGTTACTTGTTCCAGGTCTGTGCTAGTCTCCTAGTGCCTTTTTTTTGTTTGTTTCCTTAGTGTCCAATGTGAACTTCATGAGCCACAATGGGTGGCCATTGCTCCTACTTGCCATCACCAATAAGAGTGGCTCTGTCATCATTGCAACTCACCTTCAAATCCCATGGGCAGGAGCTTGACTGTAAAAGGTGACGCCAATTTCCCTTTTTTTATTGATTTTGTGTTTGGGAATGATTCTTCATACTACTGGAGGAGAAAGTGGTTTCTGGTGGCCATGACTTCCCCAAGCTGAGGAGGAGCTGCTCCAGATCCAAGCCCTGTGAGAAGGGTGGGAAAGCCCAACCCATGCAAGTCCACAGGGAAAACTTTTTCTTTGGAGTTCACTTTCTTTCTTCCGTGACATACTCTACTGAAATCAAAGAGAGAAAAAGAATTCAGTAGCTATTAACATCAACTGTCAATATAAAGGATCATAATGGATTGAGTTCTGATCGGGAAACTGATGCAAGTTCCCAGTCTTCCCTGTTCTTTTTGCTTTTTTCTGACTCACCTGGTCTGGTTGCTGCTTGTTGCTCCATCCTGGGAGAAGCAGAGCACTCAACGCATTGCTCACCTCTCCAGTGACCTCTCCAGTGCCGCACCTTTGTTAGATGACAGCAACAAAAACAACACAGAGAATTCCCAAAAGGGTGAGGACTCCTTAATCCCTTCAGAAAACCAACCCGATACTTCATGGGTGGGTCCCTGCTAGTCTCAGAGTAAATTAACATCTCCTTCCTTATCCACAGCTCTCTGCCTTTCTGATCACACTAAATACAAGTGCCAATCCCATGCGCCTCTGGCCAGGCTGCCTCCTTGTTTACAAAGGTAGTGTTTCATGGGGACAAGGGTCATACCCTCTTAAAATCCCAGACGTTTTTCTTTTTCCTAGTTCCACATATGTCTATCTAATCATGGGTCAAGTTATCTGCCAGGCAGTCAGTGAGACAGTTTCCTCAGCACCACTGGCCTAAACCAGTTGACAGTTTTGCTGCTTCTTCAGTGACCCCTTTCCATACTTTCCATAACTGTGTTTCTCTTTGGACTGAATCCTTTGTCTATTTGTTGAGCATCTTTTTTCATCCTGTATTTTGTAGAGTCACATCACTTTGGTATCGAGACTCCCTATGGTCAGTATTAGACATTAACCTTTGAGATGTTGGAGAACTTGCTTCGATTTTCAGAGAAAAAGGCTAAAAGTAGTCAGTCATCCAGATTGCATGGTAGATTGCAGATGAGACCAGACTCATGGAACCCATTCCTATCTAGTCAGTATATCCTTTCTCTTTGGTGTTTCAAAGAAGACCGCAGCTCATGATCCCTGATTTAAGAAATCTCATTTTTTTAATCCCTTTCCCTGGATTTGTAAGCTTGTGACTTACCAAGCAAGAATATAGCAAACCTACATCTTATTCTACAGCTTCACTGCAAGGATGATTCAGATGGACTGCTGATGGCACCTGGCACCAGGGTTTGGCTGCTTTTCTGGAAATAGTGAGCCCTTTGTCAATATCTGGTTGTTAGATGATGAATTTTTGTTTGCTTTCACCTGAACTTAGTTCAGACTCAGGTGCCACACATCTCCATTAATCCTCTTAGCTGTGATTCGGTTGCACCCTCTTACCTGAAAGAAAGGAATTTAATAATGCACTGATGAAATGAGCTGCAGCCATCCGACAGTCAACCCAGACAAACAAAACACTCTCGACTCACTTAGAGAAAAACCGCATCAATTATACTGTCAGTTGTATTTACCTTGCACAGTCCTGAACCATCCCAAGGCTGAAACATGTGCTGTCAATGTCTGGAGCAATGCTGCTGCCATTAACGATGTGCCCCGGTTGCTGGGGTGGACTGGGGGCACAGCACGCGGAGGTGTATCGGAGAGCTGAACGAGGCTGCAGGTATGCTTAGGAACAAGGTCTCCAACGTACAACAGCCACAAAAATCTGATCGAGTTCAGCAAAGCACATTTTGAATTTGTTGGGTTTTAAAAAAAAATTTAAAAAAGAAAGAAAGAGAGAAAGAACCTGCTGGAAAGGAGGGGTTTCCCGAGTTCCTGCATATTACACACTGCCTGCATTCCTCTGCCATGAAGACTGTAGTTCAGAAATGCTCTCTTTGTTTGTTTTTCCCCCAGCCTTTCCTTCTTGCTCATGTCTAGCAATTTGCACCGTACACCAGTGCACTGCTCTCCAGTTCCTAAGCTTACAATGGAAACTTTACTCCTTGCAGTAAGCTGGGAATGACTGACTGTGTGCCTGTGCAGGGGAGCAGAAGAAAAGCACCCTGATCAAGGCTTGGGCTTGCAACACCCATCACTCTTGTCTCTCTTCCCAGCACCACTGGTGCCTCGCTTCCCTGAGCTTGGAAATCTGCCATTGCAGCTCTGGAGAGTGGCTCTCCTGCCGGGACTGACGAACAGTGAATAAGGAGAGTATTGTTTTGCTGTCGTCTACCTCTGCACATTCGATAGAGAAAATTAAAACAGACACATGAGCAGATTAGGTGTCAGAAAACGTCTAATTATGGCTTATAAAATTACCGGCTCAGTGCCTTATGAATGGAAATGTGCGGAGGAACCCTGTATCAGTGTAGTCTCCAGCTTATCCCTTGAAAGCCTCGTCTCCAGAGAAAAGGAAAGGAGCAAATCCACCAGAGCAGTCCTCTGCAGCCATGGAAGGTGCAGACAATCCAAATCCCATCATGTCCAGTTCTTTGGGAGCAGTGTGTGCCCTACATTTCAAAACAGCCTGTGTGCTAGAGGGCAGCAAAAGATACACTGCTGTTTGTCACATAGAACCTCTCTACCCACTTTCAGCTCCCTGGAGCGCTGACATGGTTTCTGTCATGGTTTTTGCCAAATGGTGGGGATTGATGCTGTGCTTTACTCCGCTGCAGTGCTTGGAGTTGGTGCCTACACGTGCAATGCTTCAAAAAATTCAAATGGAGGCCTTTATCCCTCCAAAGTTATGATTTGATGATTTAACGTTTATAATTTGGTTATGATTTAATGATATGTAATGATCTAATAGTTTTCACTTGTAACAGTTTTCCAGTAAGTGCAGGGATGACAGCAAATCCGTTTTGCTCAGTTTTCAGCATAGCATGTTTTACAGTGTACCATCTGTATGTTTGTAGCCTATATGACAAAGGACATCCCCAGAGCTGTCTGCCAAGGCACGGCAAGGCGGACGTGTGGCTCCCTAGGAGGTAATTACTTACTTATCAAAAGTTATTGGGAGTTTGTGGCAGACTTTATGTGCATCCAAAATGCAGATGCACCAATAGGAATTCACTGAGGTTTTTTTCTAGAGTATCCTTAAACCTTTGGGAGTAAGTGTTTCAGTGAAACTTTGGTCAAACCACAGGAAAAGTATGACAGTTATTTTTGTCTTAAACTTTCTGCAAGGTAGCCAAAATCTGTCCTTTCACAACATACTAGCTGCATCCTTAGCTACTGGAGAGCCTGTATCCCTCCCTCCCCGTAACTAATATCCTATCCGTGCTATGTTCTACCCATCTGCCTGACTGCTCAGAAGCCACATGATTCTACAGAGTCTGAAGGCCAAATCTTGGATCAGCTCAGCTTGGTATCATATAGGCTATATATCCAATGGCTTTTCCTCCCCATGACTCATGTCAATATGTGTGCCCGTGACTTCTTTTGGAGCATTTAAGTGGAATAACACAAACGGAATCAGAACGCCTTATATCTTGCCTTCTGTGCTTCTACTGGTCTTACCACAGCACTGGTGAAGACCCAGAGTTTTAGTCCTGCCTTAGAGAGGTCCTGGGCACAAGGTTGTGTGGGCAGTTGTTCCAGCTGGGTTATGTTTTAAGTGAAATAGTGTTTGGTCATTTTGTATTGTAAAATGGATTACAAGGGTTGCGTATCCTTGGACTTCAAATCTCTGTCCTTTGAGTATTCACCTGTTCAAACCCGATGAGTGCTTCACTTCAGCTTTTTTAAGCAATTTTTCTGTAATACCTCAATTTTGTAACCAAGATGATGTTCTTGAGAAATTCCCTGAGCTACTACAGTAGGTACACAACTGAACCACTACCAACGTTTGCAGTAACAAGTCAGAAAAATCTTAGTAACTTTGAGAGCAAAGTTTTGTAGGAGTGGATGAATAAGGCTCTCCTATAGAGCCAATTGCACTGAAAAGTCACCACAATACCCAAGACGGTTGGGGATGCACGTACACAAAAACCTCATAGACTTGGACTTGTCTGTCTTCTACTTTGTCTCCATACACATACAAATGTGCAGGTTTTCAGAAAGTTAATACAAAAGCTTTACTTGAATCTGCTGGAATAAGGAAAGGGAGGGGGAAAGGAGAGGGAAAGGTAAGGGAAAGGAAAGGGGAAAGGAAAAAGGAGAAAAGGGAAAGGTGCTCCACCAAGTTGGTACTATTTGCAGTCAGAGCTGCACTGACCTGGCCATCCCGCTTTCCAGCTGACTGCACTGGAGCAAGTCTGAAGCTGAGAGCTAAGGGTGGCTTTGGCGGGAGATGCTCTCAGCATACTCAGCGGATTTGCTCGAGCACGGTATCTGCAGATTGCACACATGCCGCTTAGGCACAAGCCTGCAAATGACTGCAATTAACATACTCACAGGTAGAAATTTGGTCTGAATATTGAGGACTGGTTTATGTGTGGCCTTTGGGCCATTTTTTGGACCAGTGACCTTAGCCTGAGCAAATCACAGAATCATAGAATGGTTTGGATTGGAAAGGACCTTAAAGATCATCTCGTTCCAATCCCCTTGCCATGGACAGGGACACCCCTCACTCAACCAGGTTGCTCAGAGCCTCATCCAGCTTGGTCTTAAACATTTCCAGGGAAAGGCGTCCACAACTTCTCTGGGCAACCTGTTCCAGTGTCTCACCANTCTGGATGGCATCCCTTCCCTCCAGGGTGTCAACTGCACCACACAGCTTGGTGTGGTCAGCAAACTTGCTGAGGGTGCACTTGATTCCACTACCCATGTCGCCGACAAAGATGTTAAAGTGTATTGATCCCAGAACTGACTGCTGAGGGATGCCACTCATCACTGATCTCCACTGGGACATTGAGCCATTGACCACAAATCTTTTGGTGTAATCATCCAGCCAATTCCTGGTCCATCCATCAAATCCATGTTTTTCCAGTTTAGTGACCAGGATGTCATGCAGGACAGTATGAAATGCTTTTCACAAGTCTAGATAAATGTGCTGGTCCTGATTATAGCTATTGTCATGAGATGGCTTTGATGGGATATCTCCGTCATTCCGCATGCTTAGCATGACCTGAGGAGCTGGTTGGCACACATGAACATCAGTGCCACTTTTGGTCAACACCATTCAGTGTTTAAGATCCTAAAAGAGGTGTCCTAACCCCAATGTGGTGAATACCAGCGTCCCTGTGGGGCTGAGATTACACAGGACTCCCCTAGAAATAGAGCTTGTCAGATTTATGGTGCAGCTTTCTCCTTTCCTTTGGTGCAAAGCTGGTATTTTTTGTCACTTAAAATGACCTTTTTCATGTGCACATCTGCTTTCCACCCCAAATCTTGGTTTTTATATATCGTACTACTGACAACCAAGCTGTTCTGGCTGAAAACCAAGGTATTTTTGTGCAAAATGGCGTTAGCATGTCTCATGGGAATTACGTTTTTCAGTACCTGCTGCTTCCATTCTCCTCTCCAGGCCAAGTTTTGTTGCAACCTACAGCTTCCAGGATGTGCACAGACAGAGAGAGTGTGTGCGCCAAGCTAAGAAAGTCATTAGCTCTCAAGGTTTCATGAGTTTTCGTGAAAAAACTTAGACTATTAAAAAAACTTTGGGGGGAAAAAGAAAAAAAAAAAGCCTTAAGGGACAAAACCTGAAGCAAAGAAGTGACATGTTTTTGAGTCATGATAGCTTACTGAAAAAATATTTTTCTCCTGTGGAAAATCCTGATAAAACCAAAACTGCGTTATTAGCGCTTCCTGGAGGAACATGCCTTTTCTTCCAATTTTCAATCTAGTCTACTCCTATAACAAGAAAAAAGACTTGACTGTAGTTGACTTATGGGGGATTTTTAACAACCCAACCACAGGCATCGAAAACCTTCAAGATATTTCACAGAAAAATTCTCCGGAGTTTCATAACGCTTGACCAGTACGCTGAAATTCAAGGAAGTATTTTGGTACCTGGTAAGTTTAATTGCAGAATTACCAACTCAGATGTGTAGCTGGCTAAAATCAATCTAACTCCATTGACTTTAGTGCAGCAGTGATTTACAACTCCGGCGAGTGTCGCTTGGTGATTCGAGCTTACTGTGCGTACAGCCGTCAAAATCGGGAGCTGCTGGATACACCCAGCTTGTGCTGCTTTCATTTATTGATATGGAAAATGTGGTATAATGTGGCTGCAACTGGTTATATAAATGGGCTTGTTTCCAGGAAGGGATAGGCTTTTAAATTTTTTTATGTGTGTTTTGTAGGGGGGGTTTTGTGGTTGTTTTTCATTTATTTAACTATGTCAGTGGTAGTGGTCTTCTGATATTAACTGGGTTTTATAAATTCTAGCACCTTTGCTGAAATATTGAGAACTGGATGTGTGCTAGTCCCATATGAGAAAGACTGAGCTTTTTTCAGTTAAAAAGTTTCCCTTGGAGTCAAAAGCCACTGCATTCAGCTGTGCCAATCCATGGAAATCACTGGTTGTATTTATGCAGCAATTAAAGGGATATTACAGCCGCTGTGGAGCTCGGCACCCAGTCCCCTCCCTGTACCCACCGGGAGCCTCAAAGCCACATTGTTCCCTGTAGCCGCCAATGCCAGCCCGCGGACAAGGCTGGTTATGAAAATGGGAGAGAATAGTTTCTGCCAGGGAATGAGATTTAAAAATATAAAATAACAAAAAAGGCAAAAGGGTAGAGGAAGGAGTTATAGTTATGTTTTCTTCTTCCAAAGATCTTTTTTGTGGCCGTCCTTGATGAAGGGCAGCAGGGAAGAGAAACGTCCTTTCCAGGTACACCCTGGAAATCATCCTTTCAAGGGGATGCGGTGTGCAAGGTGCTGTCTGCGCACGCGCATGGGCAGAAGCTGTCCTTGCTCTGAAAGCACTAGCTTACCGTGAAGGACTCCCTTTGGAGGTGGCATCCTGAGGGCCTACGCTCCTGCTCTGCTCAAGGGTCTTGCCATACGCTCGCACTGGGGTGAATCACAGAGCTGAATTACGGATCCTCTTTCAGCGGGATCCCTCGGGCTCTGTGCGTCAGGACGGCCACCAGCGGAGCTAGATTCCTGCTCCCCTTGGTAACAGCCTCCTGTAGCACCCATCCCTGCCCAGACAGCCCTAATCCTCCCTCTGCAGTCACCCTGAGAAGCCTCCGGGCTCGCTTATCAGTGAGAATCTCCCTTTAGCAAATACTTATGAGAGGCTGCTTTGCAGGGAGGGCGATGAACCAAGGTGGGTGGCGGGGGCCCATGCCACAGAGGAGATATTCACAGGGAAAGGATGGGGAGCACATCATGGCCGCAGGGTCCCTGCAGTGTGTGGGGCCACCACAACCCTCCATCACCCTGCCCTGTAGGGGAGACCTGGCTGTGCTCTGCCAGGCTGCAGCACCCTTACCTCTGCTGCCCGCAGGAAACTTTTGTTTTAACAAGCACCGGGGTGACTTCCCCAGGGAGGAGGTGATCCCTCAGTGACAGGGAGCATGGTTGGAAGTAGAGAGATGTGGGATTTTCTCAGAAAAGCGCAAACAACTTTTCTTGCTGAGTGGGGAAGTTTAGGGTGGACATGGAGCCCTGCTCCATGCCAGGTACAAGTCCAAGTACTGAGGAGGCACAAGCTATGGCTGAGAGACAACCACTTTGTGGTTAAATGGTCAGATAGCTCCATTCTCAGCTCTCGGATGTTTTTTAAAGACTCACCAGAAAAAAAACAAAACAAAACAAAACCCAACCCCCACCCCCAAACAAACAACATCAACAAAAAAAAACAACCAATAAAACCCCCCAACATTTACCCTGTCTGCCTCACAGGCATTGCTGGAGAACTGTACAGAAAACATACTCTCCAGACAGCAGAAGAGATGTTGGCCCCTCCCTGGTGTAGAATATAGATTCAAGCCCATGCACAGTTTACCCTGATGCTCGCATGGGTCTTCCTTTCTACAACTAAATGTATTTCCACATGGCTGTGGAGCAGGAGCTCCACCATGGGTGATGCTGTGGAGGTTGAAAGCTGAAGTCCCCTGAGCAGAACCAGTGTGTAGGCTGGGCGAGCATCGCATGGCAGGCATTTACAGCCCTGTGAGGAAAGGGCCCATGTTGGTACGACAGAGGGCAAGGGAGGGCTGTCACAGAAGCAGAGAAGGAAGCCTGAGTGCTAGGGACAAGGAGACAATGCAAACACAGTGCCACCGAGTTTTGACACAATGACTCAAAGCGTGGGACTGTGAAAAAAGTTCGAGCAACTGATGAGAGATGATCCTGACAGCAGTGTCGTGGACGGACCGTCAAGAGTCAAAATGAGTCATGAGGTGCTTCCTGCCTAGCCTCTCCATCTGCGAGATATACATGTTGGTACAGATCAGGTTGCAGGTCCAACCCCCAAATCTCTGTTTTTCTGAGTGCTCAGAACTGTGTAGCCAGGTTAGTAGTTGAAATTCATAGTGAAACTAGTGATCGCCCCACCCACGGGGGCACACGAGACTTGGGCAATCTCTGCAAAGAACTTGGAGATCTTCTAAGGAACTGAAAAAGAAAATACCACCACCAAAAAAAAAACCCAAACCACTAACCCAAAAAACAAGCTTTGGGAAAGTAACAGGTCCTGTCCCAGCTTTTGGTCTGACCTTGGTCATGGCCATGGATGCACAAAACCTGCGTGCCTCACACCTAAAGATGAGTCCATAAATACCTGTATATGTAGGTGTAAGCTCACTTTTTCTTTCCTTTCCCTCAGCAGCATGCAGTCAGTTGTGCTTTACCAAGGAAAGGTGAAAAAGCTGGAGTGGCTTCCTTAGCCTGCTAATGGTATGCAAAATAAATGGGGGCCTGAGCACCACTGAGCTGAATCAGCCTGTGTGATAACATCCTTCTCCCGGACAGGCAACATCGAGAACATCTGGGGAAATGAGCTGACACTACACAGTGTAGCACAGTGAGCACATCATCTCTGGAGCCTTTTGCAGCATTTGTTGGCTTTCTACATCTCCCCGTGTTGCTCTTTCACACTGTGCAAACTGGCCGGCGGAAAAGACGTGGCTTCACTTGTGTGACAGCACAGGCGTAGGTCAAGGGCCATTAAGGTTTTGGGTTGGTTCAGATGCCCCTTTGCACACACATTCAATGTCTCTTGTTACACCAGGGCGACGCTGGTTAAAGAGGTAACACTGCCAGGAACATTGGCAAAAACACGTCTTCTGCCGGGGTTGAGCCTCAGCTTTGTCTGCTGGCTGGTGAAGCCCAGAGGTGCCCAGCAGACTGCGTGGCGTGCAGGGGCATCTAGTGGCTGAATGCTGTAGGAGTGAGCAGGGCCTTGCAATGCCTTCTGTACCCTCCTCTTGCGTCAGATTCAGTCAACAGGTTAGTGGCCTTCTTTACACAAACACAGTCAACATCTGGAGCTCAGAAATGTTGCCAATAATCTGATTTAAAAGTCGTCCCTCTTGCCGTTCTCCTCCCACCCCACTTCTTCCCAAAATACCCATTTTGTGGAAGAAGAAAAACTTTGCAAGTGGCTTCAGTCCTCCTGTGGAACGTGTGAAAATAATGCTTAGTGGCAGTGGCATCCTTTCATGTATCACTGTGCCTTCCCCACACACACCATGGAGCTGCTGCGAGGAAGCCTGAGTACAAATATCAATTTGCTACTGCTCCAGAATTTTTGGTTACATGATTTATTCCACTTAAAAATACCAAAGAAATCACAGAATTGGGTAGGAGGAAGAAAAATCATCACACACCATTTTGCAAAGCCAAAATTTCTTCATGTGCTACAGGTGTTCAGGACCAAATCTGCCACTGCTTGCAGCAAGACGCCTGGGGAAAGTGTGACGTAGCAGTGCCTGCGGCCATCCCTGGCTCCAGGGTTGGGAAGGGGGCAGGGAGGAGCAGGGGACACCACAGTGACACTGATTGCTGCATCCTCTTTCTTTAAATCTTCTGAGGGCAATACCTGTGGGAAACACTCCCTGAAAGTAAAAGTGCAACATAGCGTATTGGAGGCTGATAAACAGGGCTCTTTTGTAAGGACCTATGACTCATGTCTCCTGGATTTTATAGGAAAATGCACATAAAAGCAATTACTGGGGTGTGAATCATTTAGTTTCTTAATGACCTGGCAGTTTTGACACCTCCTAGCTTGTTATCTATCACAAACTCTCTTGATCTCCCAACTTTAACACGACTTTTAATTATACTTTTATATGAGTGAAAGGACAGACTATAGTCTGGTTTCCATCCAGTCTAATCTATTCAAACAATAAGGGAAAGTTTTCCTCCTAGCAGGGTAAAAAGAGTGATTTGGTTGTCTAATGTGGTAGTTATATTTAAAAATAAATCACAAATCATACAGAGTTTGTATGAACAGAGGGTGGATCTTCCCTTCAGAGCTACTAGGAAAGCCTCCTCCTCCTGGCCATGAACCTGTGCTTGCTGGTGGAGGTTTGAATCTGCAGTGCAGCTGTAGATGTTATTGCCGAGGCGGTGTCCAATCAGGGAGGGAACTCCTGGGAAGGAGATGGGGACATGAAGAAGTCCCTGAGGGGCTCAGCTCTGTGCCAGGCGTGACAGAGGTTCCCATGTGTCCCAGGCTATAGGGAGGCTTCAGGCTCTGGAGATTCGAGGTTATGGCAAATTCGTTTTTGTGGTGGGAGAAAAATGTGTTTTGGTGAGCCTGGCAGAGTTTTTTGTTTCTCATAGTCCCAAATATGTGCAGGGTTCCTCAGTGTAACAGTAATTGCAAATCTAGCTAATGGCTCTCCGTAATTGAAAAAGACAAAATCTTTTAATTCAGAATTTAAAAAATAAGAATTAATTTGATCACCATAGGCCTAAGTCATGAAACCCATTGCAATAGATGTTGCTGTGAGGGCAGGAAGCTGCACTACCTCATCTAGGAGATGCTTTTCCTTTCCAAAACAGGGGTCCTGCCAATTCTTGGCAGTGTCACGCATCTTGGCCCCTGTGGCCCATGTTCCTCCTGCTCAGCCCCTGGTCCAAGAGCAATGCTGTTACGGACCAGTGGTAAAAATTAAAGATTACAAAGAACTTGAGAAATGTAGAGATGGACATCACATACACTGAAAGAGGTAACGTGTGATCTGGAAATAAAGTGTAAAGCAAAGCTAGGAAGGTTACACTAAAATTACAATAAAAGCCACAATGAGCAGTTACAAAATGAGTTTGCTGTATCCTTCCAGATCAGTCATTTAAATGTCAGGAGAGACAGGGGTTAGGATTGCTTGTACAACACTTTTTTTTCCCTCCTTGTGTAGGTGAACTAAAACATGTCATCGTATATTAATTTTTCCCTATGACCTGTTATGATCATCTCATGCAATATTGGAAAAGAACAGCTTATATGACCAGAGGGCCTCTGGAGCCGCACAGATATTAAATAGATCCCATACATCAGTTGTTTGTTGGTCTGGCTAGTGACAGGCCGCTGTTTGTCTTATGATAAAATAGCATGTTAGGGAAATGCTTCTCTCAACCACATTTCTATGGAAAATGTTTCTGTAGAGAGAAAATACAAGGAAAAAAGGTAAGGTGAGAAAAGTAAACTAAAAAAAAAAAGTAACTTGAGAAATTCAGGGGCAATAAATCACCACACCAGATGGTATTCATCTGTGAATGCTGTGCAGAGCTATCAATTTAAAAAAAAAATGCACAGGAGTGTGCCATTAAAATGCAGACATAATATCTGCCCATTTCCACTGCCCATATTTGTGGTGCCTGGGCAGGTGAGAGGTGATTTGGCTCCACCTGACAACATCTCCAGGTGCCTATGGAGCTAACCCATTGTCCCCACTGCAGCCTTGGAAAATTTGACTCTGTGGATTATGTGTCTATTTACTTACTAGTTCTCTTAATTATAGTTAGAATGTGCAACTAAACAAGTGCATCCTGAATAATATTTTTAAACTCCATGAGATATGGATTTACAAATATCTTTCTGCGAACTTACACTCCCACGAAGAAAATTGCTGTATGTTGAGCTCACATGCCTTTTGTCCTAGGTTTTGGAGGGCTTTTGAATGCACTGGCCTCACGTATGAGGAGACAGCCTGCGATAAACACCTATGTGCAGTTCTCAAGATCAAGAATGAAGTCACATGTTGCCATCAATGTGTAATCCAGCAGTGGCTGCTCTTGCTGCGAAGATGACTCTACAGATCCATCCTGGTCACTGAGTGGCGCCTTTCAGGTAGTTCTCATGACTGGGGTACAGTGGGTGGGAAATAATATGGCTTAATCCAGCCTTGGATCTGCAAGATAGAGCATCATCAATGAGAAAACATCCCCAGGTGGGAGCTGCCTGCTCTCCCAGAGAAAAACGTTATGTTTAAGTCGTGTTATGTAGGGACCAAGCTGTGAAATATTGGGAAAGTGCAACTAGCATGTCAGCTGGAAGGAAAAGAAGTCCAGTTTTACCTAATCTGGGATTTTCCTAGCAATTCTCTGAAAGCATTGACAAAATAATGTATTTAAGGGAATTCAGGAAAAGATGCAGAAGGTGGAAGCACATGGATTATGAACCTCGCACCAAGAGCTTCTGAAATTCCAGTCTGCATAAGCTGGAACTCCAGTGACATTAAGCAAAACCCTTCATCTCCTGAATCCTATTTTCTCTCCTCCTTACCTTGCAGATGGCAGCGTGGGGTAAATTCAGTAAAAGGCTGTGAAGTTACGGCAGGTACACCGTCTCATATAGCAAGGGAGTCTGGACTCTGTAACTTTCAATGCAGTTCTGCTCTCAGTCAAGCTTTGATAAAGAAAGGGGAACTAAAGGCCGGTTAGGAAACCGCAGACATTTCTACTCATTGCAATCAGAGCTCCCTGCTGTGCTGGCAACACAGCTTAATAAGTGAACCAAGAAACAGGGCTTTGGGGACCAGCTTTCAGCGGGTAGGGAGGAAGGAGAGAGCGGTGTGCACATGCAGGGATGTAGGCCGAATTGAGTAAACTCTCTGTGTTGGCTTGTAATTGGGGAAATACTTCCTCTCTTTTAGATTAAAATGGGAGACACTGGCTTCTTGCCCTGTGAAGGCTGTTTAGAATGTATTCAGAGAGGGGGTACTTTTTTTATACACTTAATAAAGAAAAAAAAAAATGTTGTTTCATTCACCAGTTCTAAAACAGTGATTTGTAAAAAAAAAAAAAAAAATGATTTAAAGGCCACAGGAACAAATTGAGGGGTCAATTTTGACTTTAATTCCAACAATTAATTAAGGAACTCAATTGGAGAGGTTTGTAAAATGAATATTGATCTCACATCTCGGGCACTCTGCAGACATGTCTCCGTCCTGGTTTATGTTCTCCCATTTTGATTTATGGATTTGGTTTAGCAGTAGTGGAGCTACATAGCAAGACTACTCAGCAACCCTGTATGAGCACTCATCCTTAGAGCACAAAGCTCATTGCAGTCATCTGTACAGCAGGGCTGGAATATTTTAATGGCACGAGCAATGGATATGTCATGGTCGGTGTGTGCTTTGATGACCAGGACTCATCAACTCCTGTCCTGCCCCAGCTTGCCCTCCTGGCTTCCAGTAAATGTTCATTTGAGCAATATTTTTTCTCTATAGGAGAATAACATGAACTAAATTCTGCATTGTTGGGAGGCAAGAACGAATCTGGAAGAAGCAGAAATACTTGGTAGCCTTTATTTTAAAGGAAAACAAACTGTAGAAGGACTGACAAGGTTGCCTTCAATTTTTTGAGTTGTTTTGGTCAGTTGGGATTGGAATTTCTTCACGGCAGGGCTGGGTTCTGTCAGTACTAGGTATCTCTGATCACTAAAAGAGCAGTTCTTGGGGTAGATGTGGGCACTGTCAGGCAGAAAAGCTCCTCCTGGAACCTCCTGCAGTTGGGTTTGCTCCATTCGGATGTCCTGCTTCATGGCGTGGGCTGGGCGAAGGCTGAGCAGGACAGCCTTCACTCCCTAAAGTGCTGAGGAGTGTGGCTTTGCTTTTGCTGCTAATATCTCATCATATCCTGCAGTAACAAAACAAAAAATCCTGAAATACAGGGGGAAAAAAAAAGATTAAAACTATCTCATGGATGACGTTTTCTCTTTTATTATCTTTTCTTTATTCTTCCTCTTCTTCCTACTCCCTGTGAACACTTGTTTTAAGGCAACAGATTTCAGAGGCATGGATTTGGGGTGAAGGACATAGCTTTTTTCTGTCAACCTCTGCTGGGCCATAAACAGAAAATTTTAGGAAGGGTGAATCTGAACAACTGCCCTTAGCACTTTACCAGTTTCCTTTTCTCTCTACACTGCCTACAAAGCGCTTTCTCCAGCTGAGCGAGATGAGTTTGCCAGGAAAATCGCCTCTGCCCAAGCAAAGTCTGGTAATACAAAAATAGCCCCAGCGCTTGTAATATCACAGTAAGTAATAACACCAAGCAAACTTTAGTGTCACTTGAATCTAAACCAAACAGCACCAGATTTAATGCTATTGATGCTTGTAGAAGCCTGGGAAGCAATTTTCCAGCTTCAGAATATATTCCTACCCTCACGATATAAATCACATTCACTCTTTGCGAGAGGATAATCTGATTAACAGGTGAGAGATATTTAGCATAACTTAAAAAGATTAGGTGTGAATTCTAGTCACAGTGCAGTATAACAAAGTAAAAATCAAGGAGTTCAACGCTGGAAATTACTGCATGGCTGAAAAAGTACACTCAACTATGAAATAGAGCTGATATTTAGAATCTCATTGTTTTATTTACTACTGCATTTACAGCACTTGCAGCTAGTTAGCCAACTACTTATAAAATACACTTAAAGTTTGGAGGCACTCAGTATGGCTGTAAAATTATTTTTAAGAGCATGTAAACATAATGTGTTAACAGCGTTACAAGGCACTTGAGTTCACTCTGGAAAAAACCCACAAATGAACCTCCATTTTCCAAGTAGTCTTGGTCATCTCATCCTGAGTTTTGTAGACAGGCTACACAACTCGAACTAGTTGACTTCCCAGCATTTGATGGGAACCTCTTAAAAGGGTAAGCTCGAAGAGATCAATACCCGTTACATAGTTTAAGAGATGTAGCACCAAGTACTCCAGGGCTGTTAAAAATTCTGTGATAAAGGACTGCTCAGAAATTAAACAAGAAGTAAAGAAAACCCACAGGGTGGTTACTCCCATTTCATTGCATGGGGTATTTATCTGCAGAGCTAGGGGTGGATGATAATCTTTAAGGCAGGTTTTCCTCAGGTTTTATTCCTGATTTGTATGGGTAGCAATGAAAACAATATCAGGTGGAAAGGCTGTGAGCAGGCAGAGATGAGAAGAGGCATCAGAGAGAGAGGCACTCACACGTGTGTTTATCCATTTACGAAAATGGGGAATCCGGAGGCAAACATGCTCTGCCGTCCCTCTGTGCAGATAATCAAAAGTGAGCGCTGAAAGCACACACTCCTGTTTCATGCTCCAAGGGTTAATAGTCTTCTGGGGCACTTAAGACAAAGCTCCTTCGAGAGTCCACATGATATCTCCTGCCTATCCCTCAAATCATGACTTTGTTTCTTCTTGCAGTAAATTCTTGTTATTTAGGACAGAACGGTGACATTTTTCCCTGGCAAAACTCATGCTGGATCACCTTTTGCATGTTGCGTTCGTCAATAGGCTCTATAGCTTTCCCTAAGGATCTTTGCTGCTATTTTTCCTTGTACTGGGGGGGGGGACTGGGAGTCCTGAGAAAACCATTAGTTCCTTTTGAAAGGACTGATATGGGCCTGGCCTTCTTCAAGACCATCCACTGTAGAAATTGTAATTTATCATTAAAAAACATGCATTATTTTTGTTAGCAGTTCAGCTACTTCATTCTCAGTTCCTTCAACTTTCCTGGATGGGTGCCATGGAAACCCAAATGATTTTTTATAATGTAGTGGTTGGGATTGAACGGACACCTCTTCATCACTCTCTGTTCATGTCCATGAGCTCTGAGCGCGGTGCAGAGCAACCCAGCCCTGATACCCAGTGCAGAAGGGTTGGTAGGAGCCAGCAAGGGCGTGTTCAGCGCCAGCTGCCCGAGTTGCTTGGCCATGTGGTGATGGCAGCAAGATGAGTTTGAACTGGAGGCAGAGCCCGGCTTGCTGCCTGCTTTGCCCCTTCCTTATGTTTCTGACGTGGAAGAAGTAAAGGCAAGAGACACTCCTCTTTCTGCACACTGCAGTATGAATATGTTCATATATTTGGGCACATTGAAAAATGTTACTCTGAATTTTGCTGTCTCACACAGGTGCATGCAGTGTCCCATGTCTAGGTGGCTCTAAGCCTTTCCTATAAAGTTGACATATCAGGCCAAGTCTTAAACTTGTTTCCCATTATCTAAACAATCCTTGCTTCTCCACTTCGGGGCACTACTTGCTGTCTTATTTGCATGGAAGGAGAAGTAAGAAGAGAGAGACTCCAAATTCATCAGCACTTTCTCTGTGAATCCTTCCTCTTTGCTGATGTTTACAGATTTTTTTTTTTTTCTCTAGCTGCCCCAGACATTTTCCTCAACTCAGTAGAAGAATCTCAGCAGAAATACTGCAGTAAAAGAAGTAATGACTCTGTGCTGCCCTACTGCATGTAGGAGTGCTACATGTGCTACGCTAACAGTTTCATATGCAAGAGTAATGCAGCAAGCCTGCTGCTACCTCACATCTGCATGCATCTACGGACAGGTAATATATAGCACACATAATGTTGCCTTATGTTAACAGCAGGACAGCCGAATAATACAGGCAGGACAGCAAACTTACTCTCCTGAGATTATTTTGCTGGTGCAGACACCAAGACTGAGACATTTAAACAAAAAAAGATGCAGATCCCTGAGGCTGAACATAAAATATTTATATGAAGATACTGTGGACCAATAAATTTCAGTTATAAATGTTTACAGCTGAAGGTAGTCATAAATAACCTTCCAAAAGCAATTATTTCAATTTGCACTTACTGTACTTGTACTACACATTATACTTTCAGGAAACAATAATAGTTATAGCAGGACGTAGAATTAGCTCATGTTTAATGAATGATTACCCAGGTTAGTTGTGATCGTTATAACATCAGGACACAATTAAAACTGTGGAATGTTGTTTATTCTGGGGAGAGATGGGACTGTTTCTCCATGGCTACCATTTATATATCCAACCAATGCATAATCTGTTCATTAAACTGTGACAGAGGTGGGTACACTTCAATAAACTTGTCAGACAGCTCCTAGTTCTTGAATTTCCAGTCATTTAAGTTTGGCTGTGCAGGCTTCACGTGGTCTTTGGCAACACAAAGTTAAAGCCAGGAGAAAATTTACTGTTCATTGAGCTTAATGGCCATATCCTACTAATCTGCAAGAACCCAAGTTCAGATCATCACAGGTAGTTCTCCTTCCCCTCCTGCGCAGCCGCTGTACCCAGCGTGGCTGCTTTCTCCTCATTACTTAGGGCAATAGAGTCATCTCCATTAACCTGTGTATCTCTTGTAGGGCAAGGCATAGACTTGTTTTAAGATGTCATCTTGCAATAGAACACTCAGGATGAGTTTCAAAGATAAATACCTTATCTGTTGACAGAGTAAATGCTGCATCAATGTCTATGTTGGGTTGATCCAGCCTTGTCTGGTGCAAGTGGAGCAGTTCATGCTACATGAAAATGAGTAGCTCCTGGTGATAAAATGAGGTAAGCACCTGCTGATAAATTTGGTTGTCTATCTCACCTTCTGGTCACTGCAGATGGCCTGTGGCAGGGACCAGTAAGCACTTTCCAGAAGGGGAGAGCTCCTGGGTCATCCGTCCGGCCGATCAACCTCAGATAGGGAAGGAGACAATAGTTAGAAATAACTCTATATTGACTTTGCATGCAAGTTGGAGTACTCTTATCTAACCTGAACCTCTAACAGATGGGCTTCACCTTTCATCAGGAATGGCAGCTGTACAAAACTGTTAAGTACAGTCCCTAGGCTCCTGTGGGCAATGTGGAGCAAGGGAGAGGCATCTACTTAGGATGATGTACCCCCACCCTCGTCATAGGATGCCATGAGTCTTCTCCTAGTGAGGCTTATTGCTTGTTGTTGACTGTAGACAGCACTTTACAATAGTCTCTGGCTGATCAGCTTTCTCTACACAGACAGCTCTTCGGTGGCTAAATATGACATCTGTACTCCAATGTTTTTGAAATCTTGAGTGTCTCCTGCCTAGCTGCACACTGATAAATTTTTCCTTCTTTTTTTCCTCTGTCTTTGTCTTTCCCCAGTGCTCTGTGTCTGGCTGCCTTTATCTAGCCCACATGTCTCTGTGGAGAAAAGACTGACTTTGGCAGAAAATACGTTCTTAGTCTTTCCTGCAGAGGACACGATTTACTGCGAGAAGTGATGGGAGCTGAAGACAGGCTGAACCACAGTGCATGGTGCTTCCAACGCCCTTTGGAGTTGAGTCTCAGACTTCTGCTTGTCTTGGCCAACCTGGTATTCAGGATACCCCACAACACATGAAGATACCTCAGGGGTGATGCTTCAGAAGTGAGGCACCTCTATAACTTCAAGACACGAGGCTTTATAAATCGCGCAGTGACTGCATTGTTTTAAAAACACGGACGAAACAAAGTCTGAAAGCACCAAGGTGAACAAGCTATCAGAGCTAGCAGGAGAAAACAGAAGTTTCAGGTCATTCAAGCATGGAGGAGAAACAGCTTCCTAGCAAAACCAGCAATTTTCAATGCTAAATGCAAGCTGAGCACGGTTCCTCCAAGCCTAATTGGATACGCATCAGGTTAGATGTGAGAAATGTGATGTCCACAAGCAGACAAGGAGTTATTGGTGGTATGGGAGAGGTGTTAACTGGCTTTCTCCTAAATGAGAGGTACTAGCAATTTTAACCTGTATTTCCCAAGCAATGTCTAGGTCCCTGTGGTGGTTGTTGAACTGCTGCACGTGCTTCTGATTAAGTTTAGCATCAATGGGAAGGCTGTTTGGAGCCTGAGAAGGGGCAGCAGTGGGAAAACGGTGAGGCAGAGTTAACTTTTCTTACACTTTTCCTGTTCTAATGTGCTTAATGAGATGCCTTCTCTCTTTCTGCCACATTGCAGCCCCCTTCCTTACCCCCCCAACCCTACCAAGTTTGTATCTCCCCTAATAACTACCTGAGATAAATTTAGCTAAGGAAACCAAACCGGTTGTGTTGCCTTTTGGGGGAAAGCAGCCTGTTTGCAGGCTTTGATTTTCACTATCGTGTTTGGAATGTGCAAGGAGACAGAAAAAGGAGAACTAGGCAAATATTTGAAAGAAACCCTCTGTGAGCTCCTCTTAGCAAGGACTCCACCCAAGAGCCTGCTGGAGAGCTTTCCCTGGTGTTATCTCAGGAGTGGCCCTTAAATGGGCAGATGAAGACAGCACAGGCAAGACTAAGAGTAAAGAGGTGACTGTTAAGGGTGCCCAGCATTTCCACACTCCCCTCCGTGCTTCTGACCAAGCTCTTGTACGAGGTTGTGACCTTTGAACCCCAAAAAGGTAATTCAGGCTATTTTTTCCCATTAACAACAGCAGAAAGAGCATTTCCAAAAGCTCAAAGGTGGCTCTGCTGCCATCAGTGAGACACTCCTGCTCTTAAGGCCAAGAGCACAGCTGAATGCTTTGGTATGTTGGAACCATAGAGCAGGTAAGAGATCATGTGCTCTGTGCTTGCCCTCACAAAATACATCACTCTGGGGTTCTTGTTCAGATGCTTTTCAGTGCAAGACAGCTGGACAAATGGAAAAATGGGCAAAAATGATGAAAACATACATATTAAGGTTCCCATTAATTATTGAATTACTAATTCAGTTATTGAAAAATAATGATTCTATTTATAGTATCCAGATTGGTGATGATAAACTATGATGACATAATTTAACAAATATTTTTAAAAGAAAACATTTAGCAAATAGCATTTCCACCATTTTTTCCATCTTAAAAAGAAAAAACAAACTGTGAGGAGTTCGTGAATATATGCAATCTTCTATGATTTTGAAACATACTTTTGTATTTTTTATGTTTATTAAGGATTGCTTTATTGTAGATTTTATCCTCGTTGTTTCCCCTTGAATTTCTACACTGTCTGAGGCAGAAAGATACTTGTGGCAAAATAAACTTGCAGTAACAGCACTATAAATCCATGGTAGTAGTAAGTAAATGCATAATGTGGCTCTACTTCTTTCTACCTATTTCTCTTTCAGAAATTTTTGCAACACAGTAATTGATGTATATGACAACCATTTAGCACATATTAAACCGGGGAGTCTAAATATTATTTTAAATTTTTCCAAGACACATTTATCCAAATTTCTGTGAGAATCTCCTGAAAGGTTACATTGGTCCATGTTTTGCGATATTCATTTTTGGTTGCAAAAATTCCTACATGATGTTGCAGTAAAATGTAATATATATGTGTGCCACAGTGCAAAATTCCTGAAAAACAAAATGAAATAAAGGAAAATTTCTGAGACAAAACAACAAGTGAAATTTGCAGCTTCTGCAAGATGTTGGATTTGTAGAGGCTGGTTTAGGCTTTGTAAAAATTGACTTGCTAATGCTTTTATCCCCAGAAGGTTTATTCTACTGGAAAAAAAAAAAAGGGTTTCGGGGAGATCACTTCACCTTATCTTATGACTGACAATTTTTTAAGGCTTCTCTGTAGGAAATGTTTCGACAGAGGTTTTCTGTGTGTGGTATTTTCTCTAAAGTATTTAACTGCACTTCATAGGGGAAAACAATTCATTTACTTCCTTCACAATAACATTGTGTGAAAAACAGACTTGAGATATCGTTATTTATATTACTGGAGTACTGAAGTACCGAATGGCCGTGCTTGAGAACAGACTGTTCCAGCATCAAATAGATATGGTGGAAGATGGTTTTTGCTCTGAGGAACTAAAACTCTGAGTGAACAAGACAGACAAGGAGAAGAAAACAAATAGAGCATCCACAACACAGAAGTGGTGGAATACAAGTGGCAAACCTAAGCTGTTTTCCAATGTGTTCCATCATTTGCTGTTTATTCCTCTCTTCTTCCTATCCTTCCTCTCCGGCAGCTGGGACAGGCCTGGGACATGCTCCTGGTGACAAGAGGCAGAAAATTCCTGTTTTGCTTTAGTGTTTGTGCTGAGAAATAGGCTTTTTAAGGAAGTAGATCTAGAAATGCCCCAGGTTGTACCTTGTAACTCAACTGACGAGGAGCCAATTGAGCTGATGAATTTCATTCAGTGGGTGGACATTCCTGTCTTGCAAGCCACAATGACTGATCCATCATAAAAAGTTAGGCTATTAAATTGCTATTTAGCAAGCACGAATTGAAACGCCTCCTGTACGTCTGAGATGGTGTATCTTTACAAGATGGGGGGGTTGTGCTGGCCCACCTGCCCATGGTATTGCTTTAGTTACCTCTTCATAGGCACAGCTAGTGAGGCTGGTCATTTAGGAAGTCATATACCATGAAGCCCAGAAAGGAAGCTGACTTACAGGTTCATTGTATTTATATGTGTCTATTATAATTTATTTATTCTGGAAAAAAAAAAAGCAATCAAAAAAACCCAACCAAACCTGAAAATGTGCAGATTTTCCAAATCGTCAGTGTAAGTTTCAAACGTCTTTGTTAGTACCCTTTCTCAGGATGCGTGTACCACCCCATGTGAGTCCTCCGGACTTCAGCTTCTTCTGCCCTGGGTTATATTGCAGCTGTAACCTTTCTGTCATGAATTTAGTGGAGAATGTGTAGAGTTTGTAAATAATATTTTCTTACCTAAAAGACAAGGTGATGCTTCTTTAGCAGCTGCTGTTCTTTGAACATATCTGAGGGCTTTGTCAGCAAGTGAGCTCACTTCAGGATTCTGCTTCCTCTGATACAGTGGAAGTTGTTTCCTGGCATAAAGTAATTAGAGGCAAGGCCATTTTACAGTGGAAGGCATGGGGAAGCTCGCCAGTCATGACCTTCTCCTCACTCATGTGCTGCACTTGCTGATGAACACCTCCTTGCTGGAGGCAATTGTGTTTTCTGGGGCAAATCAGGTCACTGAGACCTGCATGGTTCCCAGCAGCTAATGCTATAAGCTGGAGCTACAGGAGACATCTCTTCAGAAAAACACCTGGTATGGGTAAATGTGGGCACCCTGAGAGGCAAAGGCCATCATTAACTGTCCGCCTGGCGGAGTCTGGACACAGGAACTGGTCTTGTGGCGTGTTCATTTGCAAATAGGTGCTTGTGTTCATCCAAGCCTGAAGAGGTAATGGCTGATACCTTCTCCAGATCTGGAGGCTTTGCCCGCAGAGTTTGTGCTCCGCTTGAAGGGAGGTGGTCTGTCACAACATCCCAAGCACCCCCAGAGGGAAAGCAGAACGATGCAAAGCTGTTATATGTCTCATGGACAATGCCTACAGTCCCCAAACCACTGATCATCTTAGAAATGCCTTTGAAAAAACAAGATGGTGGCCTGAAGTCCTTTTACTGATGACTGCAAATTTAAATCGAAAGTTTCATTGTACGATATGGAAGGAAAGCCTGGATGTGATGCACTAAATGTCTGAAAAGCCTGACCTATTAAGTTCCCTGCACAATTCATGTCATGATGATCTTCCAAAACCAAAGCTCTCCTCACTTTGATATGCGGGGTTAGAAACTGCTGCTTGTCTGCAGCCAGAAAACCAGAATGGGTCTGTGCCACGCAAAGAGCTTGTTTTCTATGAAATGCTTGTGCAGGGAGATGTAATTTCTCCAAAGAGATAGCAGTTGCCTTTCTCACTCTTGTCACCATACCTGGAAGCCAAAACTGATTATTTCATTTTTTTTCAAGTATTAGATACCTGCAAAGAAGATTCAAGTGGAGCTTCACTTGGTGGGACTCCTTCAAATGCTCGCACTTCAGGCTTTCCATGGGGAAGCTATTAATTCTATACTTCTTTCCTGATCTTCCAAAGGTCATTGATTCCTGCCTAACAAATTTGGTGGCTTTTTATGGTGGGGTCATGACATCAATGCATAAAGGAAGAGCAACTGACGTCATCTAC
>VWZK01021388.1:0-15361 GCA_013396935.1 Baryphthengus martii
AGAATTTCAAATTCAATTTCACTTAAGTTTAAATTTTTTATTGAATTGTAAAATGGAAGAGGGATGAGAAATCTGAACTTCAGTTTCACTTCAGTTGAAATTTTTAATCGAATTGTAAAATGGGAAAGAGGAGTAAGAAATAAAACAAGAATTTCAAATTCAATTTCACTTAAGTTGAAATTTTTTATTTAATTGTAAAATGGAAGAGGAGTTGGAAGAAAACCATGAATTTCAAATGAAGTTTTACTTCCGTTTAAATTTTTAATTGAATTGTAAAATGGAAGAGTGACAAGAAAAAAAATTCAAATGAAGTTTTACTTAAATTTACTTAAATTTACTTACTTAAATTTACTTAAATTTTTAATTGAATCGTAAAATGGAAGAGAGGAGCAAGAAGCCAAACAAAAATTTCAAATGAAATTTTGTTTACGTTTAAAGGTTTCGTTTAATTGTAAAATGGAAGAGGGAGAAGAAAAAATTTCAAATTAAATTTCACTTGAGCTCCTCTTGCTCGCTTTTCATTTGAAGGTTTTCCACCAAATCCCAGCGGTTATTTTTCCGGCAGCTCCCTCTGCTGGTGTCGTAGCAACGAACCGCGAATAGGTGGAAACGGTGACCTCCAAAGATGCTCCAGAAATGGGACATCTTCCTTTTTTTTTTTGTTTTTTTTTGGTTTGTTTTTTTTTTTGCAGCCTGTCATCTCACATCGGTGCCTAGTTGAGGCTACTTGACAAATACCGAAGGATTCATCTCCTGTCTTGGAAGAGTCTCTTCTGCGCTACCGGGGAGTTGAAGAAAACCTCGGTGGTTTTTTTTTTTTCCTGCAGGTTGGCTTCAAAAGTGACGTTCAAAGTTCACCTCAAATTCAAATTGAAATTCAACCAGTGCCCTGATTTTTTATTTTTTTTTTTAAATAATACTGTGGAGAAAACTTCTCGCAATGGGACGGTTTTTAGCGATGAGGACGATGTTTTTAGAACAGGCCAAGGGGGGGTGGTTTGAAACTCCAAGAGGGAGATTTAGAGCAGAGAGAAGGAAGGAATTTTGGACGCTGAGGGTGGTGAGACCCTGGATGACATCTCCCAGATTTGTGGTGGCTGCCCCATCCCTGTCCCCATCCCAGGGGAGGTTGGATGGGGCTCTGAGCAACCTGCTCCGGTTGGAGATGGCCCTGCTCCCTGCAGGGGGGGTTGGACTCTCCGACCTCTAAAGGTCCCTTCCAACCCAACCCATTCCATGATTCTCAGCGTTTTAGGAAGGAGCTGATTTTGTTTTCCACCACTGGACGTCTTGAGGCAGTTTTAATTTCTTTGCATGGAATTTTTTTCACGCCGAGGCGCTTTCCCGGGAATAATAACACCTTTTGACGCTCTTAAGAAAAAAAAATAATTCCTAAACTCTACTGCATGCCCCTGCTCTCTTGTTTCGTTTTTTTTTTTATTTTTTTTTTGTTCTGCAAACTACATTGTTGTGCTTGTCTCTTAACGCTGCCGCTCTCGGGAAGATGAGGACGAGGAAACCTCCCTGCCCCGTAGAAAAAGCGTGGGTAGAGAAGCACAAGTCGGACGAAGCGGAGAGGCTCCGTTACGAAAGAGAAGCCGCTCTGGAGGCCGCCGCCCCGGACGAGCCTCAGGAGGTCGAGGCCGTCAACGGGCTCTGCAATGACGACTCCGGCGAAAGCGAATTCAAGGGAGACCCGAAAAGGGCGAGGAACGGGAAGAAACAGCGGAAACGGAAGCGGTCGCCGAAACCCAAAGCCGCCGCCGCCGCCGTCTCCTCCAAGTTGGACGCCGTCCTGAGCGGTTTGTCCGCCGACCGCGTGTGGTTTGACAAACCCCTCTACGACCGCGCCGAGAACGCCTACCGGAAAAAAATCGCCGAGTCTCAGCTCCGGGAGGCGCCCGAGACAGCGTTAACCGCCGAGCGGTCCCCTCCGGCGACCGGGTCGAAAGGGGGCCAAGATATTCCGAAGGTCGGGATGGTTCCGGCTGCTCCGCCTTGTTGCCACGGTACTCTGGCTGCCTGTCACCACGTCGTTCAAGGCGTTTGGGTCAACAAGGTTGACTTTGAGAAGGCCGAGGAGGCATTTATTGAGAAATCGCCGTTCTTTCTTCCTCCGAACGTCCTGCCCATCCCGGCCGCGCGGTCGAACGCTGCCCACCTCGGGCTGGGAACGCCGGACGAGGGCTACGTCACGGCCCTGCCGACTCCCGCGACGCCGAGTTTGGCTCCCGACNCTGCACGAGGACAGCGAAACCGTGTGGCTCAACAAGCCGACGTACGACAGGGCCGAGTCGCGTTACTACGCCGCCGAAGCTCTGAAGATGGTCCCGGCGGGAGAGAACGTGGCGGCGCAGGAACCCGCGGTCGGAAAACCCTCCCGACCGGCAGCTCCTTACGCTTCGAGCGTCTCCGCGCCGCCGATGAAGTAGGAGAAGTTTATTTTTCTAAAAAAAAACCTGCCGGGGTCGGGCTTGAACTGAAGGAATTTGCAGGTGTAGAAAGACGAGGGCGTCGTTCGTGCTGCTCCTGAGCTGGAAGAGCCCTTTTCTGGGCAGGGTAACTGGGAGAAGCTCCTTCTCCTGGGGAATTTTGGTGATATTGGTGTGGTACCGGCGTTTTAACGGCGGGGCTGGGAAGCGAGCTGTGCCTTGACCCCCTCTTTAGGTTGGGGAGGAACATCCTGCTTTTTCTGGTGGTGTTGGATATGAAAGGTGGTAAAAGTGAGATGTTGGAGGGAGTAATTGCGGGGTTTGAAGGCTGCTGAGTTCAAATGGTGGTTATTTGCCGGGTGTTCCCGTTAAAAATTCCTCCGATTCCTCCAGAGAAGCACCAGCCCCTGGTTCTGCCGAGCACACGGGCTGGGCGTCGAGCTCCGTCGCCAGAGGCGACTACGTTTGGGCATTGCTACCGGCGTCCAACTTGGAGATGCTGGGAAAAAAAATACAATTTAGGGCTGAGATTGCGTTTCTGGTTTGTTAAGATCGTTGGGTCCGGAAGCTGCTGTTAATTTCGGGCTAAGTCTGGCTGGATTTCGGCTGCTTTGGACACTTCCGAGCCTTGAGTTTGTGAGGATTTGTTGGGATGGTTTGGAGGGCTCTCTACAGAGGGTTACGGACGAGCTTTAGAGCGTTCAAACCTTTCACCTTGTCCTGTTTGGGGGTAATTTTCGCTTTTGTTGGATAAAACTTAAGCTTTTTGGTCACCCTTCCCCGGGAAAGTCCTCGTGGTGGTGTCAAATGCGGCCTAAATTTGTTATGAACGGGAATCCTCTTAATGATCGTGGTTGGCAGCTCTGGTCTCGGCGGGCTGAGCGCTGGCAACGGCTGCAGGACCTCCCTGGTGGCCTCTGGATGAGATGGTCCTTGAGTCACCTCCTCCCTTGACTTCCGTGGAGATGTTTTACTGGAAAGCCGCGAAGGGAAAGCTTCGAGGGTTGCTTTTGAGTTGCTCTCTGGCGATGGTTTTGTCGGGATGCTCTCTCCAACCGTTGTCGGCTCCGTAGCCGTCCCCTGGCTCGAAACGAGGGCGCGTCCTCTTCTCGTCCTCTCGCTTGGCCTTCCGCTTGAGCCGTTAAACGACCTTTGGAAGCTGCTGCGCTTAAAAAAAAACCCCCCGACTTCCGCCGTTTCCCGGGACGGTTTGTGCCGTTCCCTCCGTGTCCCGACCGCGGGTCCGTCCCTCGCCGGCGTCGCGGTGCCGAACGGTTTTCCGACTTCGGAACGCTCGCGGCGGCTTCCGAAAGGGCGAGCGGGCGGTTACCGGTGGTGCCGTCGGAAACCGGGCGCGTGCCTGGATTCCTGGAGACCTCTTCTTTCTTAGCAGGGTCTAAGATGAGCTAGAAAATGCTCCTCTGAGGGCATTTTTTCGTAGAAGAAGGTACAGATCAGCCGATTTACTCGGTCGCCGCTTGGCGTCGGGCCGCTGAATGCGGGTCAGACCGGACAGACGGGTGGGTGATGAGATTGTCCTGCTTTCTTAAGAGGATCCTCTTGACTTAAAGCTTCTCCAGACGGAGAAACCAAGCAGGGAGCTGCCGGAGGGAGAAAAGGTTCTTCCGACAAGCTCCTTCCAAGCCGCAAACCTTCTAGGAACTCATCTGGGGTTGGGGTTTGGGGTTTTTTTGTTTTTGTTTTTTGTTTTTTTTTTCCTGCAGAAAAATGGCAGTCGACTTCTTCATGCACGAGAAGATCTGGTTTGAGAAGTACAAATACGACGATGCCGAGAGGAGATACTACGAGCGGATGAACGGGCCGGTCGGCGGCGGCTCTTCGCACCAGCAGGTAACTCCTCCTTCGCCGCCCGGGGATTAACCGGAGGGTTGGAATTGGAGGAGCTAGTCCCGAGCGGGCGGAAGGATACGATCCACCCGGCCGCCCCTTTTGGGGTCGTTTCCGCTCTTTGCGCCGCTTTTTCCAAGCGCGAGAGTTCTCCCGTGAGAGTCTTCGCTGGAACTCGCGGCCCACCCCCGGTCAGGAGCTCGTTTGGCTTTGGGAAGACCCAAAGACCCGTCTTTGGCGGCCCGTAAAGAATTTCCCCCGTGTCCTGAGAGATCCGACAACCTTCTAACAACAAGTTGTAGGTTGTAGGAGTTAATTTTCATCTTTTCGGGCCGCAGATGCTCTGGGGGTGGGGTCCAGCTTGAGCCGAAAACCACCAAAAGCTGCAGTTCGGTTGATTGGGCACAAAAAAAATTGCCCAATCCTCATTCAACCGAGAAAAACGGTGATTTGGCCCCGTTCTGAAGCAGCCGAGCTTTCCCTCACCGAGGGGATTTACCTGCCGCGATGTTTGAGGCTCCGAAAAACCCCGACCCCTCGGGAACGAAGTTCTTTTCTTTGTATCCTCCCGACCCCACCACCGTGTATCTCAGTAGAGAGGGCTGGGGCTTTAAATATCACCCCCAAAGGAGGATTTTTTACGAGCCGGGCGCTATCGTAACCTTCTTCCTGCTATTTAAAGAGCTGTTAACTGCTTGGCACCTGTGGTTGGTTGTCTAGAAAGCCGCTTAAAGAGTTTTAAATCGCTCTCTCGCAAGCGTTTGAAGCGGGGGCGGGTGAAGCTTTTTTTGGGGGGAGCTTAACTACGAGCTTCTCGGCACCTTCTGCCTCTTCCCGCTGCCCGCGCACGGCACCAGGGGCACGTGTGTGAAAATGAAGATCAAAAATAAGAAAAAAGTGAGAAAGAAAATAAAAAAAAAAAAAGAAAAAATCAGGAGCTGGCAACGAGCGCTTGAAGCAGACGAAGCGTCAACCTCCAAAGTGCTTTTAGGAGAACAATTTAGATTCTTTCCCGCCGCCTGAAAAGCTTCCAGGGAAGCGGGTTGTGCCTCGGAGAAGGGACGTGGAAGGCTCGGAGGGAGAGTCGGCCGCGGTTTAGTCGGGATTTTGCAGCGGTTTATCGTCGGTCGCTTCTCCGTGGTGGGGAAAAAACGTCCTTCAAAACCTTCCTGCGACCTGGAAGCGGCGTCCGCCCGAGCGTGGCCAGGCTGCCGGGTGGTCGGTCGATGTCGCCCGAGGTTTCGCGTCTCGGCTTTCGCTGGCGGGGTCGCGGTTTGGGAGAGGCGAGGAGCGAGCGGACGGACGGTAGAACCGGGGAATTGGTGCTTCTAGGAAGGGAAAAAGAATCTTCAAACCCAGGCTGAGGCCGCGGGGCGGGGAGAACCTCGTGCCGTCACCGGCGGCTCCTACCTCCGGCTAGAAGCTTTCGGGGAGGGGTCGTCGCTCCTGCCTTGAGCCGGAGTGCCGGGCAATAACCCACCGAGAAAACCTGGCTACGGTTAGACCTTGAAGGAACCTTGAGGTGCCCCCAACCCCTGTCTCCAAACCCTTCGGGGTGATGCCAAGAGAATCGAAAAGCTCTTGACTTCCATCTTCCGGCTTGATGCGACCGGGGATTTGCCGTCGGTGCCGCTCGATCGACGACCGAGCTTTCTGGCAGCGCATTTTGCCAACTCCCCGGAAGGAAACCTCTCCCTTTATTCTTATTCCTTTTTTTTTTTAAATCCCCTGATCATTTTCTGATGGTTTTTTTTTTTGATATATTTTTTTTTAAAAAAAATCTTGGTTCTTTCTGCACTGTTTGCAGGAGAACGGAGCCAGCACGATCCTCCGCGACATTGCCAGAGCCAGGGAGAATATCCAGAAATCGCTGGCCGGAGTGAGTACCCGAGCTCTCTCACCCAGCTGGCTGCCCTCAACCATTTTTAACTGGGACTCATCTCACAGAACCGCCCCTTTCCCTTCCTCCTTTGCCCCACCCCCCCTCCTCCCCTCCTCTCACCCCGCTGTGACCACTTCATAGAGCCTGTGGCTTGTGGATCGGGAAGTTCAGAGGAGAAATGGAAGGCGTGCAGAGCTTCGTCCCGCCCCGCGCCGTAGCTCCGGCCGATGGAGAGCGCATGCTGCTTAACCTGCTCGCCGGCCTGCAGTGCTTTAGAAAAAACCTCCCTAGATTTGGCTGCAAATTTTCCCACTGTGCATTTCTTTTCCATTTTTTTTTTCTTTTTTTTTTTTTCTCCTGGTGGAACATTCCCACAAATCTCATCTACCAGGTAGCGAAGCCCTGAGCTGTTCAACGGGAGCGGGGTCGTCTCTCTTGGGGGTACATTGAGCTGCCACCTCAAAAAAAACCCAACTAAACTAAATATGATGTCTTCCATCTGCTGCTGAATTCCAGGGAATTCAGCTTGGCTGTGACCTCCCGCTCCTGAGCGTCCTCTAGAAGAAGTTGGATCCCATCCGTTCCTCCGGGTGGTTTTTTGTGCTGATAACGGGCAGCCGGCGTTGGTCAAACTCGTAAAGTTTTCAAGAGGAACCCGAGATCGTCGATTGGTTTGGGTGGGAAGGGACCTTTCGAGGTCTAGTCCAACATCTGGACCTAGAGCAGGTTGCTCAGAGCCCCTGGATCAACTTCCCCTGGAATGGGGCCAGGGATGGAGCAGTGACCACCAACCTGGGCCAAACCCTTTCCATCTGGGGGTATCCATCTGGTGACACATCTAGAGATGATTCGGTCCTTCTTGGGATGTAGAAGACCCTCATTTTTTTTTAATCTAGCTCAGAACAATATCAGGAAATCAAGCCTTTCCCAAGGGGAATATTTTCCCCGATTCTCCTGAAAACGGGGCCGCGTGTTTGGGGTGAGTTTTTTCCCCAGGGTGGTCTCGCTAAACCGGACGCTACGAAAAGCAGCTTCCGCAGCCCCTCCTCCATGTTTCAGAAAGACAAGTTCCCATTGTTTGGCCAACAGGAGAAGAGCAACCACCTTTTTATAGCCAGGATTTCGTCTCTTCTTTCCACCTGGACCTGTTTGTCAGGAGCCTAAAGGTCTGGATTGGGAAGAGGAGAAGTTAAGCCGGAGAAGAGTCGGCTCTTGGGATATGGAAAGGGAGAAGATGAGCACCTTCCTTTGCCGTAAGAATTCACCCGAGGCTGGTTTCGAATCAGCTTCCCCTGCTCTTCTCCAAGGTTGTGATGACCGCTAGAAGGGTCCAGGAGATGGTTTGAACTTCCTGAAAGGAGAGGCCAGAGCTCCGGTGCTGGAACCATTTGCTCGCACATTAACCTCTCGTCCCGCTTTGCGTGGTCGTCTCTGCTTCAGATGCCTCGTGGGCTCCACCTGCTCGACCGCCGGCGCTTGCCTAGACGTGAAGGTGTCGATGGCCGGTGCTGCAGCTGGCGGCTTGGACACCACGAGTGGGGAGAGGTCTGACGGCACGAGCAAGGGACTGGGCTCTCGCTTCCTACCCCCTCCCTGGGGGCTGCAACTTTTTCTTCATTAGTCAGCGTTCCTGTCTCTAACTTTTTTTTTAAAGTCAGCCTCTCCTCAGAACATCTCCAGATCCACCTCCTTGTTCTCCAGCCCCTTTTCCAGCTCCGTTGCCCTTCTCTGGCCACGCTCCAGCTCCTTCTGGGAGGGAGTTCCCAAAACTGCCCCCAGGATTCCAGGGGCGGCCTCCCCAGTGCCCAGTCCAGGGGGACGATCCCTGCCCTGGTTCTGGCCCCACCCCAGTGCTGCCCCAACCAGGACACTGGTGGCTTCTTGGCCACCTGGGCACGTGCTGGATCATCTTCAGTCTGTTGCTGACCAGTCACCCCCCAGGTCCGTTCCCACGGGGCAACTTTCCAGCTTTGGGGGTTTTTAACCCTTAGGTGCCTCCGGTTTGTTAATGAATTTTGCCGTTTCCGCCGAGCCCTCGTTACCAACTTGCAGCTGAGAAATCCCAGAGGTCGGGTGACTCCCCACCAGGAAGCCACCCAGATACCTGTGCTGCGGCCCCTCAAGCCCTTTGTGCTCTCCAGGGCTGGGGATGGATGTGGGTGAGGGTAGGTTTAGGTGAGGTACAAGATGGAATTCGTCACTCTGAGGGCGGTGAGACGCTAGACCGGAGAAGTTGTGGACGCTTCATCCCTGGAAGTGTTCGAGACCAGATTGGATGGGGCTTTGAGCAACCTGCTCTAGTGGGAGGTGTCCCTGCCCGTGGTGGGTGGGTTAGAACGAGCTGATCTTTCAGGTCCTGCCCTGCCCAAACCAGTCAACGATTCTGTGGCCGGAATTCACCTTTCACTGCGTTAATTTAAACCTCAACCTTGATGCTGTAACCAGAAGATCAAGAGGCCAGGCCGTGACATCATCTGGGCTTTTAATTTTTGCCCTTGGTGTCCTGGGGGCTGTCGTGGCGGGAGGAGCCCACGGTGACTAGAAGCCTTTGTTCTTGGTGGCACGTGTGAGGACAGAAGTCCACCCAGGGGTCTCACCAAGTTGGTGCAGCCTGATGTTGTGTTGCTTTGTTTTTCTCCGGGAGATGCACCAGTGGTAACTGGGGACTTGTGGAGAGTCTTGGTAACTTTGCCTGAGATTCTGCATCTGTCAGGTGTCATCTAGAGCTTCTTGGGGCGATGGGCAAGAAGCTGGGGCCAGACTCTGCTCAGTGGTGCCCAGCGCCAGGACGAGGGGCACCGGGCACCAACTGGAAGCCAGGAGGTTCCTTCAGACCAGGAGGAGCAACTTCTTTGGTGGGAGGGGGTTTGAGCCTGGCCCAGGCTGCCCAGAGAGCTTGGGGAGTCTCCTTCTCCGGAGAGATCCCAAAGGCTCCTGGACCCTGCGCTGCTGGGCCCCCTGCTCCAGGTGACCCTGCTGGAGCAGGGGGGTGGCACCAGAGGAGCTCCAGAGGGACCTTCCCACCCCCACCAGGCTGGGATTCTGTAAGGACAGGAGAACCAGCTGAGATCGTGGGTTTTGCCGCACACCCGAAGCGTTCTGGCGGTACGGACGAGGAGACGGCTGAGCCCCTGCTCTAGACCATCTCCATCTCGTCCGGCCAGCCCACCACGTGACCTGAGCCCTTTCAGAAGAAGGTGGCCGAGTTCAGGGATGAACTTTTCCAGGCAGGCTTTGCTCGGTGTGGAGCTGGTGTGAGGCTGCGCCTCGTTGCTTGACGATTTGTCCTGCATGCGGATCTGCTGCTTGCACTCGAGCTCTTCCAGCATGAATCTCAAACCCTTTTCAATCTTCCATCTTGAACCAAACGTCCCCCTTCCAAACCTTTCGCCCCCTTCCAGCAGAAGACGGTTCCTCCTCGTAGCAAAGAAGCTCCTTCTGCCCGTCACAAGAGGCAGTCGGGTCGCTCAACTGTAAGTCACCCGCGCACGGATGGAGCCGGTTGTGTGGTTGCAGAGGACTTTGGGACGGACCAAGTTCTCCTGCCTTTACCATGAGAAGCTCTTGTCCTTTTGGCACGTGGCCGTAGCTCCCTCTGTGCCATCGGATCTTCTACCAGCTCTCCCAGCTCGGTGTCCACGCTCATGTTCTGGAGCCCGTGTCTACCACAAAGGCTACCTCAGAGATCCGATTTCACGGTGCTTCTCACCTCTGGTCCGTTTTGGGTGGGTCCGGAAGGGTCTCCTTGACCTTCCTGCTCCACGTGTCCTCCGGGGCCGCACATCTCCCAGACCTCCTTTCCATGGGTCACGTGGTCTTCATCTCAACCCCCGTTTTCGTTCCCTTCTCACCCACCTTCAGTGAGCTCTCGGAAGCCGAGAACCACCTGCTAATTATATCCAGGGTGCACTTGACAGGGTAGAAATTATTTCCTGACAGAACAGAAATTGTTCCTTGAGAGAAGAAAAATTTTGCTCCTTGGGAGGACAGGAATTTATTTTCCTCTTGTTTTCTGCTCTAAATGACTCTTAAAGCCCGAGGACCAGTTTTTCTTTCCCATTCCGATTTAAATTTATCCCTAAGAACCTCCTTAAAAAAAACCCAGCACTTTTTTTTCCCCACTCCTACCCACTTTTGAAGCCCGATGGCTGGAATCGCTCCCTCAGGACGCGCTCCGAGTAGGTTGACGTTGGTTTGAGAGGAATCGAAGGCCGAGGTGGGGAAGGGTGGGAATCTGGGAAGCGCTGGGAGCTCTGGGTGATGTCAGGAGGGTCACTCCTGTGCTCCGCGCCTCGGTTTGCCCGATTGAACGCGAAACTTTGGACTATTTGGTTGTAGACCCTGAGCCAAGACCGCAAAGAACGTCTTTGGCCTTTGCTCGTCGGCTCCGGCTGAAATTTCTGGAGATAACCTTCCACGCTTCGCTCCGTAGAGCTTTTGATAAAACCTTTTCGAGGAGACCTTCTTCGATTAGCTCTCCAGTTTTTGTTTTTTTCCTCCTTGACCTCTGCTTCGCTTCGCTGAACCCCACCGAGCGTCGGGAGGTGGCGACCGGCCGGTTTCAGCGCCGTTTTCCTTGTTGCAGAGCGCGAGCGCAACCTCTTCTGGACCTGCCGGTGACCAAAATGAACTTCTTTCCAGAATTTCTCACCTGGAGGTAGAAAATCAAAACCTTCGCAGCGGTAAGTAGGAGAATCTGCCGGCGGGAAAGTACAACCGGATGAGGTCCCGCTCCTGTCGGGTGTATCCCTGACTGACTTGGTCAGGTGAGCACCTGGTGGGGTCCCGATCGGAGCTTGGGGTCCCCACCAGACGTGGCAGGGTTCTGCTCGGAGCTTGGGGTTCTGCTTGGAACTTTGGGTGCTGTTCAGACCTTTGGGTCCAGACCAGACCTTGGTCCCAACCAGACACGGCAGGGTCCCGACCAGGCTTTTGGGTCCCAACCGGATGTGGCGGGGTCCCGCTCGGAGCTCGGGGTCCAGGCCAGACCTTGGTCCCAACCAGATGTGTCAGGGTCCCACTGGGAGTGTTGGGTCCAGACCAGATGTGTCAGGGTCCCTCTCAGAGCTTTGGGTCCCATCTGGGGCTCGGGGTCCCAACCAGAGCTCAGGATCCTGCTTGGAGCTTGGGGTCCCAGCTCTAGCTCGGGGTCCCAACCCGGGCTTGAGGTCCTTGCTTGGAACTCTGGGTCCCTCTCGGAGCTCGAGGTCCTTGCTTGGAACTCTGGGTCCCTCTCGGAGCTCGGGGTCCCACTCGGAGCTCTGGCTCCCAACCGGAACTCAGGGTCCCGCTCGGAGCTCTGGCTCCCAACCAGAGCTTGAGGTCCTGCTCAGACCTTTGGATCCCATTCAGACCTTTGGGTCCCAACCAAAACTTTCCAGGCTTCCCTCAGACTGGGACAACTTTTGAAAGCCCACTTTGAGCAGAAGCAACTTTGTCCTGACTTGAGAGCTGCCGCAGAGCCTCCAAGATAAGGTGGTTCTTTCCCCGCCCCTCCTCTTCTCGCAGTTGTTGCCGACCTTCAGATGGCCATCTTCAAGTTGGAAAGCCGCCTGAACGCCCTGGAAAAGTCATCTACCTCCCACCAGCCATCACCGGTTCCTCCAACCCAGGTGAGCCCCGGCAAGGCGCCGTTCTCCAACGCTTCGCAAAGCGCCGCGTCATTTCCGAGCTCTCCCGGTTGTCCGAGGATGGAGAGACGCCCATCGTTAGGATGACTTTCTAGAGTTTCCCAGCAGTTTTGGCAGCTCCATCTCATCATCTTCCCCGAAAAGTAGCTTTTGAGAGAGATGTTCTGCCCCAAGAGCCACGGAGAAGCTACGTGAGGTATTGGAGCTGGTGCAGATCTGTGGAGGTTTGGAGTTTAATGGGTTCACGTAGGTTGGAAGACGTGCCACCGGTGGTGCTGGTGGTCTCTGTGGTGAACCCATGGAAGGTGTAGGCTCTTCCTCATCTTCTTGGTTGCTGTCCCGCTCTTAGTGTCTCGATATCCTTAGGAGCCCTTGGGAGCAGGATCAGCTCTTGGCCACAGGGTGGTTTTCGCTCTGAGAACATTTGTACGACCACGTTTGGACCTGCTCAGAGGTCCATCTGGTTGGTCAGATGTCCTCTTTTAGTGGCCAGTGGCCGATTCTTCACACAGGCCACGTGATGTGTGGCCACTGTCATGAGCAAGGTAGACTTTGAGCTCCTCTTGACTGCTGCTCTGCTTTAGGTGGATCTTCTCTTGTTTTTTTTTTTTTCCATGACATGAACTTCCAACACTGGAGAAAGTGGAACCGTTCAGTGTTCCCTCCAAGAAGGTGGAGCTTCCATCGGCTTCACCGGCGAAGAAACCCGAGCCGGCTGCTGCAGAGGAAGAGGACGATGATGACATCAACCTTTTCGGGAGCGACGACGAAGAGGAAGACCAAGAGGCCGCCAAAGTCCGGGAGGAGAGGCTGCGTCAGTACGCCGAGAAGAAGGCCAAGAAACCGGGGCTGATCGCCAAGTCCTCCATCCTTCTGGACGTGAAACCCGTGAGTAACTCCTGAGTGAGGCTCCAACCTCCACCAGACCCAGAGATGATCTCACTTGGACATCTGAGAGGCCTGGTGAAGATCAGACCTTGCAGAATTAGTCAAAGGGTTGGGTTGAGGGGCAACCTTAAAGATCATCTCCTTCCAACTCTCCAGTGGGACATCTCCCGCTAGACCTGGTTGCTCAAAGCCCCATCCAACCTGGGCTTGAACGCCTCCAATGATGGGACGTCCACAACTTCTCTGGATAACCTGGATGCCGTTGGCTTCCGGGGCTGCGAGCGCACGGGGCCGGCTCGGCTCCAGCTTCTCACCCTCGGCCACCACCAAGTCCTTCTCCATCCCTTCACCCCCTGCTGGGCTGATACCAGTGCAGGACCTTGCACTTGGCCTTCTTGAGCCTCATGAGGTTCCCACAGGCCCACTTCTCAAGCCCATCCAGGTCCTTCTGAAGAAAAGCCAGCTAAGAAACGCCTCCAAGATGGGTTGAACCCCATCTTTGTCACATGGTGGTGGTAGAACAAAAAAACCCTGTGCTCCTCAATTCATCCCACAGAAACCAGAAGCCGAGAAAGGTCAGCTGGGATCGGCTGAAACGTCCCGAGAAGAGGAACGTTGACGTTTGAGTCAACGGTGAGCTCGAGGAAGCCGCCAAACTTCACCTTTGACCCTTTTTTTTTTTGTGCAGTGGGACGACGAGACTGACATGGCCAAGCTGGAAGAGTGCGTCCGCTCCGTCCACATGGACGGCCTGGTGTGGGGAGCTTCCAAACTGGTCCCGGTTGGTTACGGCATTAAGAAGCTCCAAATCCAGTGCGTGGTGGAGGATGAGAAGGTTGGGACCGACATCCTGGAGGAGGAGATCACCAAGTTTGAAGACTACGTAAGTTTTTCGGCAGGTTGGGCGGTGCTTGAGCCGCGGGGTCCTTCCCGACTTCGGGTTCCTTTCCCAAATTTTTGGCCAGTTTGAAAGAACCGAGTGGGATTGATGGTGTCTTCTGAGATCCTTTTAGATGCTGATTTTTTCTCCTTCCATGGAAACGGTAGTGGGAGCTCCAGCCCTGCGCCAGTAGCGCTCCCAGTCGTCCTGTTGGGAGGGCAGGAGGCCAGTTACTGGTTTTTATTGGTCTCCTCTCCCTGCTTATATTGCGAGGAAATCAAGGAAATTTAATCCTAACTTTGCTAGAAGCTCTTGAGATGTTCTTCAGAGGGTGGGCTGTCAAAGATTCAGAGAACAGTTTTGGTTGGAAGCGACCTTTAAGATCATTGAGTCCAACCGCTGACAATGTTGAGGGCCCCACGGAGCCCTGTCCCTCAGCACCACAGCTCCACGCCTTGGAAACCCCTCCAGGGAGCAGGGGGACTCCAGCCCTGCCCTGGGCAGCCTGGGACACGCCTGGACAACCCTTTCCAGGAAGAAATTGTTCCTCAGCTCCAACCTCAACCTCCCCTGGGGCAACTTGAGGCCAGTCCCTCTTGTCCTGTTGGTTATTCCTTGAGAGCAGAGCCCGACTTCCCCCGACTCCAAGCTCCTGAATTCCAGGGAGCTGTGGAGAGCCAGAAGGTCTCCCCTGAGCCTCCTTTGCTCCAGATCAATCTCTCCCATTCCCTCAGCCACCCCTCAGAAGTTCTCCAGACCCTTCCCCACCTCTGTTGCCCTTCTCTGGCCACGCTCCAGCCCCTCCAGCTCCTTCTGGGATTGAGGGGCCCAAAACTGACCCCAGGATTCGAGGGGAGGCCTCCCCAGTGCCCAGCCCAGGGGGACAATCCCTGCCCTGCTCCTGCTGCCCCCCCCAGTGCTGCCCCAGCCAGGATACTGGGGGCTTCTTGGCCCCCTGGGCACCCACTGGCTCATCTCCAGCCTCCCGTTGACCAACTTCCCCAGGTCCTGAGGCTCCTCTTTTTTTTTGTTTTGTTTTTCAATGTTTGAAAACCCCTCGGTGACCTCTGGCCGCTCTTTTGTCACGTCCCGTTCCAGGTGCAGAGCGTCGACATCGCCGCCTTCAACAAGATCTAGAAGCGAAACCGAGTCCCCTCTGAAACCGTAACCAATAAAGATGCAGGTGGCGAGTGCAGATGGGATGGTGCCGGCTCTCGGTCGGTCTCTGCCGAGCGCAGCTTCTCCGGGGTGGTTCTTTGTGAGATGAGGGGGCTCCACCTTTCGGGGTTGGGAGTGACCTGTGCTCAGGGTCTTTGTTCCCACCTTGCCCAGGGAGGCTCTGGAAAAAAACCAACAAACCAACCAACCAACCCAGGATGAACCACCAGGAATTGCTGCTTTGGGGCTGGATTTTCTTCTTGGAGGTGGGGGGAGAGGACCCTGCCCCTCTGCTCCCAGGGCTCTGGGGACACCCCCCCTGCAGGGCTGGCTCCAGCTCGGGAGGCCTCAGCCCAGGAGAGACAGGGAGCTGGTGGAGCGGGGCCAGAGGAGCCCCAGCGATGCTGGGAGGGCTGGAACCCTCTGCTGGGAGGCCAGGCTGGGAGAGATGGGCTTGGGCAGCCTGGAGAAGAGAAGGCTCCAGGGAGACCTTCTGGGGGCCTTTCAGGGCTTCCAGGGGCCTGTCAGAAAGATGGGGATGGACTTTGGAGCAGGTCCTGTTGCGACAGAACAAGGGGGGATGGGTTTGGATGAAAAGAGGGAGATTTAGANGGACGAAAAGAGGGAGATTTAGACTGGAGAG
>VWZK01021389.1:0-17240 GCA_013396935.1 Baryphthengus martii
AGGTGAGGCCTCGCCAGTGCCGAGTATAGGGGGAGAATCACATCTCCACTCCTGCTGGCCACAGTGTTCCTAATACAAGCCAGGATGCCATTGGCCTTCTATGCCACTTGGGCACACTGCTGGCTCATGTTCAACTAGTTGTCAACCAGTACTCCCAGGTCCCTTTCTGCCGGGCCGCTCACCAGCCACTCTTCCCCCAGTCCATAGTGCTGCCTGGGGTTATTGTGGCCAAAGTGCAGGACCCTGCACTTGATCTTGAACCTCATACCGTTGGCCTTGGCCCATTGACCCAGACTGTCCAGGTCCCTCTGCAGTCTTCCTACCCTCCAGCAGATTGACACTCCCCCCCAGTCTTGGTGTTATCTGCAAATTTACTAACGGCAGACTCAATCCCCTCATCCAGGTCAATTGACTATATCGACATAACCTAGTTTTTATTGTAAATGCACCAAAAAAAAAATTCTACATAAAAAAATCATTCTAGGAAAAATGAAATGAAGTATGTGAAAATTTAATTTTTTTATTCTAGTACAATGCAGACAACTTCCCCACAGACTCTGGCTGGATCCTTTGATTCACAGATAAATCTTTCTATGATTGAAATATCATATAATTATAGAATCTTTCTTGTTGGAAGAGATCTTCAAGATCATCAAGTCCATCCACTAACCCAGCACTGCCAGGTCACAAGGAAACCATATCGCTAAGTGCCATATCTACACATGTCCTGGTTTGAGTTAGAACAAAACAATTCCGTTCAGCAATTTTACTTTTCAACTTAATATCTTCTAAGTAACTGCACTTTCTGAAGTTAATGGCAGATTTTTGCAGTCAGTGTCTGCTTCTAGCAGTGATAATACTCGATGTTTAGAGCTGCTACCAAAGAGTGGGGTGCAGACCAAGGTATCTGCTGGATCTTATGTACCACATTGAGGGCATAAAAAGTAAAAGGGCTCAATGGTGGGAAGGAACGGACAGGACAGATGACCCTAAACTGACCAATGAGGTATTCCACCCCACATATGCGGTATAAAGCTGAGTGATCACGAGGGTCAATCTCTCTTCTTCAATGGCTGGTGTCTGAGTAGGACTCTCTATGTTCTGCCTTTGATCCCAATCTTTCTGTTCCTGAATTCAGTTCAATAGTCCAGCTCCTGTATCTGCTTCCCATCTGCCACTGAGTCCAGTCTGTGACATCCCCAGTGCCTGCTCCACAGCATCAGTAGTTACAGTGACGTAATTGCTATCAACAGGGACTGGGTTCAATATTGGTTTTGTATATGCTTGTATAGATTCCATTTTATATTATTACATTCATTACAGATCTTCTATTTTTCTTTTTTTTTTTTCCTTTCAGTACAGATCTTCTGTCTTTCTTTTCTAATTAATAAGTCTCTCTCCTGTATTTCTCTTCCCCTTTGAGGCGCAACAGTGGTTAACATTCACTAAGCAAGCCACCTTGCCGTAGAAGTGTATTGGGTTTGTCAAGCAGAAACGGCCATTCATAAATCCATGCTGACTGGGCCTGATTGCCTGGTTGTCCTGTATATGGTGTGTAATGGCACTCAAGATGATCTGCTCCATAATCTTCCCTGGTACTGTGGTCAGACTGACAGGCCTGTAGTTCTCCAGATCCTCCTTCCTGCCATTCTTATAGATGAGTGTCACATTTGCTAACCTACATTCAACTAGAACTTCCCTGATTAGCAAGGACTGCTGATAAATGATGGAAAATGGCTTGGTGAGCAATAACATGGGTGATAGCTCCAGGAAAACAGGAGCTCAAGGCTAGTAGGACTTCAGCCAAGCCACATGGTATACCAGATTATCACCAGGAATGGCCTGAGTAGCTGTGTGTACTGATGTTATCTGTACTAGGACATGGACAAAAAATTGGAACATGACCTTGGTGAACTTGCAGATAACAGACAATTAAAGTAAGCAGTTGGTATGTCATATAGTATGGTTTCCAGGCTGCTGGAACCAGGCTGAAGAAAGGGGACGATGGGAACCTCATGAAGTTCTCTGAAGACAAATGTGAAATGCTGCACCTGTGATGGAATACCCCCATGCAGTTCAATGTGCTGGGGAGTCAATTGCCTGGAAAGCAGCTATAGAGAAAAGGACTTGAGGGTTCTGGTATACAGTAACCTGAATGTGAGTCAGCAGTCTGTCCCTGTGGCTATGAAGTTTAATCACATTTCAAGCCATATTAGCAGAAGTGTAGCCAATGGCCTGAGGAAAACATTTATTCACCTCTCCTGAATTCTTGTGAAAGCACACATGGAGAACTGTGCCCAGTTTGGGGCTCTCTGGTGCAAGAAAGGCTTAGATAAACTGGAGAGAGTCAATCATGGTGATTATAGGGCTGGTGCTCATAATGCAAAAGAGACCAAAACAGCTGGGTTTATGCAACTTGAAGAAGAACAGCTGAGGGGAATCTAATTGTTGTCTTTGTATAGGTAACACAGTTAAAGAGGACAGACTCTTCCTAGAAAGGGACAGTGAAAGGACAAAAGACTATAGTCACAAGCTGCAGCAAGGGAAATTCTGACGAAATTTCAGAAAGACATTTTTCACAGTGAAGATGATCAAACATTGAAGAAGGTTGCCTAGAGAGGCTATGAAACCTTTACTCCTGAGTACATATTCATAACTTGACTGGACAAACTCTGAGCAACCTGATCTAACTTCAAGGTTGGCTTTGAGCAATGGGTTCAGCTCCATAAGTCCTTTCCAACGTGAATTATTCTATGGTTCTATGAGTTTCTGGGTGTGAGTGACTAGATAATATGTGTTTGATGTGAACTTCCAGCATTTTCTGGTTTGGGACAACTTACTAACTGGTCACAGCCCTGCATGGACATGACTACACTATTATAGACCAGAGCAGCTCAGACCTAGAGGCTCTCTTTCTGTTTGAGATTTATTCCATTATCCAGAATATTTCAGCCCCCGATCCTCAGAGTAAAAAAAAAGTGACTATTTTGACTCTTGCCAACATCATGCAGCTCTAAATAGATAATCAAGTGCACACAGGCCCACTCTCACAATCATGCAGCTCTATTGAAGTTAACAGACATTAAAATAACCTGGGGAACAAAATCTGGTTTTAAGTTAATTAAGTTCTCAATCTCTTTTCCTGGAGATAGTGATTGTAAAGGGAAAACTAGTTAACCTAATGATTGATTACCTTCCACTGAATACTTCAACAGTTTTACAGACCAGTTTTTGTAATCTACAGACTGTCAGAAGTGCATATATTTGATTGTTTGTGGGGATTTTGTTTTGTTTTTTACAGAATGCAGCAAACTTATAGGAAACCTCAAAACTGGAGGCAATGTAGGTACAGAAAAGAAGTCTATTTTCTGATTTTTTTTATTTTTTTTTTTCACATGAATACCAAGAGACCATTGGAAGTGAAATTTATTGGTCTCTGAAGGGCACTCTCCAGATAATAAAGGGAATAACTTCTATTCTGAAATCAATGTTTGCAATTTTCTACTTCTCCTTCAAATACAAAAAACATGTTCTTCTAATTCACAAAACCAATTACTAGATATTTCCTCAATTTTGTTTATTCACTGGTACTTGCAAATAGCACTTTATTTTTGTTTGTTATATTAATTTGATTGAGAGCACCTGTTTCATTTGAAGACTTTAAGTTGTAGATTGCCTTTCTCAGGATAAAGAAAAACTCAATAAATTGTCATGACAAAATATTTTCCACAAATAGTTTTGATGATGATAGGCCACATATTAGAATTGTACTAGCTCTCAGATACATTATTTGGGGCAGATCCTTAGGGGACATAAAATCATTTAAATGGATCTGCACTTGTTTACAATAGTTGAAAAATTAGTCTTTGATGAAGTTGAGTATTTACAGAACACATAGCTGAAACTAGAGTGCACTTTTCACCATTTTTCCAATGGTCAATGCCTTTAATAAAATTTTTCCACATTCTAACTTTTCTAAAAAAAACCCCACACCCTCATGTCTGGGGTACATTAATGCATCTGTGCCCAGCAAGTTGAGGGCTGTTCTCCTCCCCCTCTACTCTGCCCTAGTGAGACCACATCTGGAGTATTGTGTCCATTTCTGGTCTCCCCAGCTCAAGACGGACAGGGAAAGACTAGAGAGAGTCCAGTGGAGGGCTACGAAGATGAGGGAAGGCTGAGAGACCTGGGGCTGTTTAGCTTGGAGAAGAGATGACTGAGAGGGGATCTTATTAATGTTTACTAACATCTGAAGGATGTGTGTCATGTAGAAGGAGCCAGTCTCTTTTCAGTGGTACCCAGTGATAGGACAAGGGGCAACGGTCACAAACTGGAACACAGGAAGTTCCACCTCAACATAAGGACGAGCTTCTTCACCATGAGGATGACAGAGCCCTGGAACAGGCTGCCCAGAGAGCTTGTGGAGTCTCCTTCTCTAGAGACTTTCAAAACCCACCTGGATATGTTCCTGCATAGCCTGCCCTAGGAGATCCTGCTCTGGCAGGGGTGTTGGACTCGATAATCTAGAGAGTTCCCTTCCAGCCCTTCCTGTTCTGTGATTCTATGATTCTATGTGTCCTTTCAGCACAGTAAAAGATAATTTTTCCATTGTCTGTATTCACATAACCCTTGTTAATCAAACAGTTCACACATTTGAGCAGATGTCTACAACAATATGATTGAAATTAATAAGGACACTAAAACCAGAAATAATTTTGAGACTTCAATCTCTTTTGAAGTATTCAGAAATTCATAAGAAACCAAGGCATCTTTTTTCTGACTTTCAGTTTAGTTTCCTAACCCAGTCCAAACTCTGATAATTTCTGTCAAACTTTTAAACTTAATTCTTTTAATTACTTACTTTTGTGTTTCCTACTTCAAAAAATGTATTTCTTTCCTATGCATTGGTGAAACCTGAAGTACATTAGAGGGAAATAAAGACATGGATGCTTTCCCTTCCTAGGCCAGCAGATATAGTTCAACAAAACCTCATTATAATTCTCATTTGCAACGTTCTGATGTCATAGGAAGCTTCTTACTGAATTTCTGAATTTCTTAGTAATCATCAATGGGTTATGAAAAAAAAGAGTGAATAACAGCGTCATGTCCTGCTCAATCAAGGTGCAGGGAAAAAAGGGAGTAACAGGTTCAGTGATTCACTTGGGTCAAATCAAGGAGGCTTACACTGTGGGTGCATAACATGAAAAAAAAAAAAAAAAAGACTCTTAATTCCTTGAACTATAAAAACTACTAAGTTATACATTATGTATTTAAAAGAAAGAAGTTAAAGAGGAAAGAGAGATAGAGGAGATGTGAGAGGGTGAAAGAGTAGCCAAAGTTCCAGATCACCACCCAGGGTTCCAGCAATGACTTGCCTGCTTTTTCACTTGGGGGTCTTTGGTGGTGGATGCACACCAGCCAGTATACTCAGGTTCTTTTTTATTACCTACTAAGATGGGTGTTGCTTGACATATCCCTTAATTAGTATGGGAAGTATAGAGAAGCGGTGCTAATTTGCATAGAAAGTGTAAAGAGGTGGTACCACCATTCCTCACATGTGTAAGAGGGGAAAGGGTAGAATTAACCCTTTCCAATACTTGAGTTGGTAGTCACAGAGGCCCTTTATTTTATTATCCTTTACCTGGTAGGCAGCACATATGGAAACTTGGCAAGAGGACAAGACCGCTCACCTTCTGATGTACTTCACTCCCACCTTAGCTGGCATATTTTATTCCTTGTTCTAACCGCAAGGCTGTTTCTTACATCAATTCATTGAGGTCAGAGGGTTCCTCACACATTGTTTGACACATCAACAGATCGGAGTTTGACAAGAAGGCAGAGTCTTTGTCTTAACAGAGGCAAACTTAGCAATTATCATTTTTTCAAAAGACAATAATATGGCAAGACAGTTAGGTGATGAAGTAATTTGCTGGACTAGAAGGTATTTAGAATAGCTGAGGAAGTCTTTATTGGTCAGTAACATCATATTTTGATAAATCATTTATGAGGCTGGTTTGTTTTGATATCAAAGATTTTGGTAAAGTATCGCTAAAGTCATGACAACACCAATAATGCTTTCATGGGAGGTGGTGTAAATGAAATGATTTATTAAGGGGTATATATATGTATATATGTGTGAATATATGTTTATAGCAATGTATACATATATATTTATAGCCTTAAAGAAACAGAAGGCTAAAATATCTTGGATTATAGAAGGACGTGTTTAAATACAATCTCCTCAGAGCTTTCCCTAAGAGAAGACCTTCAACGATGTGATTTCTATGAGTGCAGTTACCTAGGCAGCTGACCTGATCGGATTGTTTGCTCTACTGAAGGATGGAGGTATCATCCTTCATGCTCTCCTCCTCACAGCTCCTTTCTCCCGTTCCTCCTGTAAGGGAGGAAAAAGATTTAGGAATAGAATTTCTTAGTTTTGGTTATAGCAAGGTGATAAAAACAGTTGATGCTGTCTAGTAGAATTATACGTTTAAGATACATGTTTGGTCTTGACTTTGCCTTCTTATTTATACTTAAGAATGCCCTGGATTTCTGAAGTAATCTTGGTAGGGATGGTCATAGACTAATGTAGGGGACATAGCTGGAATTAAGTTGGTCCTTACTATCTCAATCCAGTGTTACAGTTGGCACGACATTATTTTGCTGACTGACAGGGGTAAGATTGAAACCGTTTCACTCGGGGACTATTAGAGCCTGGGGGAATATGTAGACTGAAGTTCAAATCCCATCTTTATTAGACTGAGCATGAAACTCCCTTCAGTTCCAAACACTCACGCCAGTTGAGGTACTGCTAGCTCTGCTTAGTGATATAGCAAAACATGCAGGCCAAGATTTAACACTCTGGTAATCTCACCGCTTTGTTCCAGACTCACTAGGCAGAAACTCATCTGCATGGATTTTGGAGTGTAGAAGCAAATTCCTAGGCTTAGAGGGGAAAACTACTACAATAAGAGGTGAGATAGGGCTAGTATGTGCTGATACTGCCTCCTGGCACTCAACATGTGAGGACAGTAATTGGAATGAAGAGAGCAAGGAGGCTTCAGACTGTCCATAAGCATTCTTTGAATTCCCATTTCAATCACTCCATATAATCACACATCATAGTAACATATATGTTGAGATCAACAAAATCAGTGTACATTTGTTGAAAATTCTGCTGTTCAATCAGAATCATTGAAGCAGTTCATATACTTTTCAGCACACCACTTTAGTCTTTGATATCATGGTTATCAGAACAGCTACTAACTTTTAAAGGTTGTTTCCTTTCATTCTCAATCCTAGTGTCTAGCTGGCAGTAAGTGAAGGAGGAATTCTGTGCAGTGTTGTTTTTTCAAGGCTGTGTTCTAGCTGTAATTTTATGCCTCCAGTGAAAGAATTTATAGATGAAGGAATTGTTTGGTTAGATTTCTTGCAACACAGTATTTTATAAAATTCTAGTTTAAATCTTGGTTTTATAAAGCAAGAATCTTTGTAAGACTAATAATTTTTTTTTTAAATTAAAAAAAAAATAAGAATAGTAAAATAAAACCTCATACAGGATAACATCTCTCTTGAACTCCAGTGACAGCCAGTATTCCCCTTTATCCTTCTTCACATGACTCCCTGTAGAGCCACGTTGGATGTAGTTGTGTCAGGAGCTAGACTAAATGACTTATGTGAAGAGAGAAGTTGTTTCACTTCCTGCTTGTCATGGACAAACAATTTTTTTAATGGTCTCTCCACTTACTACTTGGAAGACTGCACAAAGGAAATACTGCTGAAGGCAAGATCTTGGCATACTTTAATATAACATGTGGTCCGGAGCCTGGAGGATGTGGCTTTAAACCAAATTTTTTCTCTTAAAACGTATAAGGTCTGGTATTGACTGCCTGGATTGGTAAAGCAGGAAGTTTTATATTTTGTTACATTTATGTTTATAACTGACTTTTAAAGGCTTGTTATTACAGTTAAGTTAATTGACCAAAATTGTAGATATTTTAAAGTTTAACCCACATCATATTTAGTGTCAATTTGGAACTGCTAAATTAGTAAAACTTTCTGTTTTGTTTAGGATCATTGTTCTTGGTGATAATAGTTTTTGTTTTTGTTTTTTTTTCTGAAACTTGAAAAGCTACAATAGACAGTAACAGACACATAAGTCGCCCCTCTGTTTTCAAAAATAAAACATACTCACTGATGATCATCTGTTATTGTTAGCTTCAGTACTTAACAGTACAGCAGAAATCTGACTTGAATTTCAGCATGAGCAAAGAATAATAGATCTTCCCCATCAGGGTCAAACTAGAAAAGAAAGTAAGGACTTTCTTTCTTAGTCTCTTTCTTGTTCCAGGGAGACAAGAGTCTGTGAAAATCTTGTAATACAAATCACCTCTTTTGCAATTCTGGTTCATTTGAGCCAGCCAAGATCCTATCTTCTCCCATTGCAGGGAAGCTGCAGTTTCAGGAAATCGGTTTGTTTGCACCCCTGCAGAAAAATCATTGTGGAAGGCAACACAAGTACACTGTAGACATGGTATTTGGAGACCTATAGTCTTCCTGCTACAGGTAGATTTAGAAAACTATAGAGACTTGCCTGTAAGGTCTTAAGGGCTCTAAATCCAGTGTAAATTCTTCAACCAGTTAATTTACATAAATGGACACAGAGTTTAGCTATTGTTGTGGCTATTCTGTCCTACGTCTCTGAGAAGTGCAGCACAAATCTTTCTGGGAAATGTCTTTCCACTCTTTCAGTCCAGGAGTGTTTCATCATACTCTGAAGCAAAAAAGCCAAGGCATCTGTCAAACCTACAGCAGGCTCATAGTATAGTCATGCCTTGGACCTTGCTTGAATCTGCTATTCCATGAGTGTAACTTGATCATGGTATAATCTTCTCATCTGTGCCTTTTATTTGTGTAAGGAGTCTTTATTCACCATACCAGAACAATACTCGATGCCACCACTGTGGCTTACACAGCTCCTTTCAGCCCTTTAGCACTTTAACTCAGTATTTAAGGATCAGTATAGAGCAGAGGATCTGCACATAGACTGTCTCCATGGTGGGAGGGAGTGGGGTGGTTTTGGTGTATTTTCTTGTGTGAAATATGAGAAAAGTCTTACAGTCCTTGGCGATAATAGTGATTGAAAGGACCTATCTGGAACTCAGTTTACATGTTAGTGTAATTATCTTTTTATTATTTTCTTTTAAAAATCTATTATACTACATGCAGTTGCCACAAATTTTCTAGATGACAAAAACATTATAGTCTAGTGAGATGTAGGGGAAAAGGTGGAGTAATGGATGGGGAAACCAGACCGAAGTCTTCTTGAACCGTATCTTAGTTTCCAGATGACAAATATACACTTCATGGAAACGTTTATGCAATTCCAAAAGCGGACTGTCACTGTCCATCAGTGGATGCCTGGTGGTTTGTTTGCTGTGATCTCAAAGCGCAAAATCAAGGTGACCGTGCCAAAGGGGTTATCCTTCAATCAAACAGTGCAACTTTATTGTTATCCCATAAAGTGGCATGCAATAGGCAGAAAGAGTGACAGGAAGAGAAGAAAAGATAAAGAGGGGAAAGAGAATTATAACTACCACCATGGGTCTAAGGCGTCCCTATGGCCCCATGTCCAGGCAGCATCCTTCCGGGCCTTCCAATTGTTGTGGTCCTTGGTGGGGAAGCTTCAAAGTTTGGTTGCAAAGAAGCCATCTTTTATGCTAGGCAACACACCTTGCTCCTCTTCTATCCCATGGATTTCTGCCAATCTCCGCCTTTCCTGAGCAGGGTTTCCATGCATGCCCAAGAAGGAGTGTCTGAGGCGTGGTTTGCCTTAGAGGCAGGTAGCTTTTGACTAGGAGGTATGTTTTCATATTATAATGATGAAAGTTCACCTACAGTTTAAGTTTTTGCAATTGTTGCTAAGACGACTGTTGTGATCCATCTTCTTGACAACAGCTATATGGTTCTTGTCCCAGGTAACAGAGAATGGTACAGTACTCCTCGTACCATGCAATCCTCCCTCTCGGGGTGTTTGCTTCTTGGTATCCATAGGGATTGCGTTCCATCCTGTAGGTCAGTAACTGCGTCTCAGACAGGCCGCTGCAGACTCATGTCAAGATGTTAGCCTAAGTTTCGGGGTACCTTATTATCCAAGTCTCTCATGATGGTGTTGAGACAATACTGTTCTTTGAACTGACTCTTACAGGGATGAAAGTAATGGGATCAGGGCAACAGATCACCTAGAGGCTGTGTTCATACTGCAGGGATGTGCATTTGATGGTATATATCCTGTCCAGGACTCCTAGGTGGTCAGAGCCTGAAGGTAGAGGAGAGAATGAAGATATGAGTTCTCATCCTGGCATGAAGAAAGGACATAGCATTAAAGAAAGGGCATATTCTAAAAAAACATAAGACTGTACTCACCTCAGAAATCATGTGGAACATGCAGGCCAGATACTTAGTTGCTAGAAATATAAGTTCAAGGTTTAAAATAGATCATTGGCTCTGGCTGTTCCTTTGACAGGATTCCTATATTCTTGCAAAGCACCGTTGATAACAGCTGGAAGAAACCAGAGGGACTGATTTGTCCACTGTCAGAGCAAAGCCATATATCTGACGGTTGTTTGTTGTTTCTTCCCCTTTCTGTTCTGAAAATTACAAGGAAGAGTGGCAGAGAACTTTTTTATGGGAGGAGAATTTTCCTGCCAAAAACCTTTATCTTTTAGGCAGACAGGTGAGCTTCACAGCCAGTTTCATATAAGAGGTAAAAAAAAAAAGAATATTTCCATAAAAGAAAAGAAATAAAAGACATTTTAGAGCCTCACTTATTCAGACCTCATGAGTTCCTCCCCCACCCCCAAAAAAACCAAAAACCAATGAAACAATAAACTGAAAATAAGCTTAAGAGTATAAATTCACTTACTCTATTCTCCTGGACTTGTAAAACATGTGTATTGGTATTTTCTGTTTTGGCTATAAAAAAACCAACAGAAATCTATTAATTCTGTAATCTTGTCAGAAGTATCTAATAAAGTCTACTTTAAATATTGTAAAAGAGATGTAAATACTTGGTTTTCAGTCCAAAGGCATGTTTTCAATTCATCTCTAAATCTTAAATTTGCTTCCTTCAATTTCCTGTTAGTTTTCTTTCTGTGCAGCTGGTCTGATTTTTGGCATCAAAAGATTTAAGCTTCAAAGGGTCATAGGGTCAGATTGTTTTGTGCACATACATCTGTCCCTAAGGTTAGTTACATCTTTTAGACTTCTATCTTCTACTATAAAGCACATATGCACTAGTCTAATCCCCATCTTACATAATGCATTAGTGATAACAGCCTGAAAATGAGATGTTTACTTTTTATGCACTAATCTCTTGATCACAGAGAGGTGAAATGCTTAAGATAAAAACCCCTTGGAACACAAGCAGAGAGCTGCCCAGGGGAAAAAATGCAAGCAGTTTTGCAAAGAGAAAATAAATGATGCACCTTTCAAAAACACCTAGCAAAGGGAAATTCTCCTATTATGAAAACACCATAGTTAGTTCAATGACTGACACTAGAATTGGGAGACTATTGTGAAACATGCAGAGAGCCCAGGAAAGACAAAGTGATTTCTCAGAATTGTAAAACAAGTGTATCAATAAACACAAGATGTAACAATTTAAGGAAACAAGAGTATGCAAGATGGAAAATACTACAGTGCTTCTTAGCATCTTTTGAGATGAAGAAGTTGGCTGCTCGTAATGAGATGTCAAGAGAAGAAAGTACATAAGTAATTTGAAAGAATGAAGAAATAACATAAATATATAATTTCTTAAAAAAAAATAAAAAGTCAAAAGTGGTGTGACTGTTTATTTTTAGCAATGAACTTATTTGATGTGCTAAAGAAATTTTTAAAAATCCAGAGCATACAAAATGTCAAAAAAAAAGAAGAAAATTTTATCAAAATTAGAGCGGACTGTGAAACTTTGAGTAATTGGGGCTTTTTCCATGATCAACATTTTACAACACATGGCATGACGTTGGATGACTGAGAATTCAGAGAATTGTTTTTCTAATTCCTTATGTCCCTGTCACCTAAGAAAGAAGCTTCTTGACCTTCCAGGTTTTCAGGTCCCAGCTCCATCATGGTCCATCTGTCAAGTATAGCCACAATCTGAGCTGAGGCTTCTTGGGATCCCAGGGTCCTGATGGCAGATCAGGCAGGAGGCTAAGGATCTGATCGCCACTGGGGCAGGGCTTCCAAGCAGATATTAGACAACAGCTGGACAGTGACCAGACAAAATCCCTCTCGGCAGAGAAAGCTTCTCAGAGCACTACTGGCACTGTGTGTTTCTCACAGAATGCTTTGTTGTTGATGGACTGACATATTCTATGGAAAAAACCACTGTATTAGAAAAGTTCCTTACAAGCCTAATTCCCAATCAACATTCTGAGTTGCATACACATGGCTTTAAACAGGTATGAGAGAGAATGTTCCTCTTTAAAATATTTGGAAAGGTAAAAGAAGCAAAGGAGAGCAATTCTTCATAAAAGAAAACCAAAGAAATACATATTCCACAAATATCAAGACTATTTTTAACTGCTGGAAAAAACAGGCATAGAATGATGTGAATGATCTGTGGATTGTGCTGCCGGTGGAGATAGGTAACATTAGAAACGGGACAAACTAGTATTGTGCTATATAGTGATCTCTGGGAACTGTAAGGAGACTCTTAACTGCCAGTCCCCTTTTAAAGGAGACAACATTTATTCTACATCACAGGGACAAGAACAAAATATGGCCAAACTCTTCACTACGTTATTTCCATTCTAGTTCTTCTGTTTCAGATAGCTGATTTTGGTATCCACAAAACAAAAGTGCACTAGAAGAATTCTGGCTGAATTTTTATTATCATCAATTTACATCAAATTATCTTTTTTTTTTTTTTTTTTTCAGGGTAATTCCTATTTTGAGGGACTTCTTTGTAGTTGAAAACATCTACAGTAAAAGTGAAAGAAAAGTAGTCAACACCAGAATTCACTTTCAGGTAGAAATTTTGTCAATTACTTTAAACTGGAAAAATACACACAATAAAATATATATTTTTTATGGAACATTACAGGAATGAATATTTTTCCTGTAAGTTTTACTTGAGGTACAAATTAAAAATAGCTTAGAAGATATTTTTTAGGCAACTGACAATTTGTGTCATATTTGCATTCATTGCACACTTTAGAATAACTAAGCTTGTAAAAAGTGATGATTTGAATGATTTTGTGGACTTTCAAGTCTTTTGCGTTACTTTAACCCATTTTCTTGGTACAGTCCTCTAGTTAACTCAGGCAAACACATTGTTTCCCAGCAAAACTAGTCACAGCAATGCAACTAAAAAAACTAACAGGGTCAATTGAAATGAAAATGATTCATAGTTTGTTTTTTTTTCCTCATGAGAAATTCAGAGCTTTGGGTCTTTCTCAATTATCCATCTGGTTATTTTTAATCTCTTGAATATTTTGAACTTGTTTAAAATTGTTTCGTTGGCTGTGTATACTCTTATTTATTTTAATGGAAAGTTAAAAGACTGTTTCAGTAACAGCAGATTTATTTGTTAGCAGAGCAGGAAAAGTAACTGAAAAATGGTCTTACACTATCAGCAATAAATTATTGTGAGATTGAGTGTTAAAATACAATGTTGTTTAATTTAGTCAAAATAGACACTGTAGTCAACACCAAACAAGGATAGATGTCTCGTTTCTCATTAGGTTTTTCTTCAGAGTAAAATGCATGATGCCTCTATTATAAGAAATAAACTGGATATTAAAAGACAATAAAAATGTGCATCATCTGTTCAGTTCCAGAACTTACATCATAGGCCTACAGACCACTTACTGAAATGCACATTTAATTCCCTTCCTAATAAGGACTTCATATATTAAATATGTAAAAACTTTATTGTTCTGGAAACTAATGAGAAATGATCTGATGGGACAGGAAAAAAAGATGCAGTGTGAATTAATATTTTTGTGATATAGCCTAGAATATATTTAATTCAGTGAAACAGTCCTTGCAGATGGATATAGCTGTAAACAGGACAAATTTCTCTTATTACGTGGTTAGATAATTGGCTTACTATTTTCCCCTTGCATTTTGGTGCCAGAGAAGGTTTCTGGTCTGTGGGACATTGCACTGTTGGCAGTCTCCTGCTATTGGATACTACATTTTCTTTGTCCATGAGCAGACTTCAGTACACAGCCCTTCTTTGGGCCTGTGTGCTCTACAACCCATGATGCTTCTTTGAGCTAGAGGTTGGACAAGAGGCCTCCTGACATCCTTTTCCACCTGAATTATCCTGTGTCTAACAATTTAAGCAAAATCAGGCCATGGCTCTATGTGAAGCCCTCAAGGACTGGCATAATGCAGGGGCAACTCCTGCACTGGGGGAAGTGGGATCTGTTCTCACTAGATCTTCATAGATGTCCAACCTTTTTTTCACTCTTCCCTCTGTCCCATGATGAGGGCAGACAACATATATGTCAGCACTACACCATCCCTAAGCACAAGGCACATGCTGGAACGGAAGGCACTCCACTTCTGCATCTCTCAGAGAGGGAGGGAGGTCACCGATGAAAAAATCAATCAAGCTGCCACTGTCACAATATAAATAGTACATAATAAATACAAACACGGAGAGACTGCACTGTATTGGGTTTGGGTGAGATGGAGTTAATGTTCCCCACAGCAGTTCTTATGGTGCTGTGCTTTGTACTGGGAGGCAGAGAAGATGCCAGTGTTGTGACTGCTGCTGGGCAGTGCTTGCACAGCACCAAGGCTGTCTTTCCAACATCTTCCACCCCCACCCCTAGTGGGATGGAGTGGGCAAGATCTAGGGAGGCAACACAGTCAGGACAGCTGACCCAAACTGACCAAAGAGCTATTCCACACTGCGTGATGTCAGCTCAAGTGTAAAAGGGAGAGAAAGGAGGAGGGGGTTGGAGTCATTCGTTTGTGAAGACGCTTGTCCTCCAAGCAACCACTATGCATACCAGAGCCCTGCTTCCTGGGAAAGGCCAGACATCACCTGCTGATGGGAAGTAGAGAATAAGATCTTGTTTTGCTTCGCTTTGTGCGCGCGCGGCTTGCTTTTTGCTTTTTCTTCCTATTAAACTGCCTTTATCGTACTCTACGGGCTCTTTCCATCTTATTTTCTCCTCGCCTTGTCGTTCTGAAGGAAGTGGCAGGGGGGAGTGATAGAGCGATTTGGTGGGTACCTGGCGCTCAGCCAAGGTCATTCCAGCACAGTTTCTTTTGGCGTCCAACGTGGGGCTTGACAACGGCAGTGTTCTCTTAATGGAGCTTCAGCTCTAGTAGTTATTAGTGGCAAGCTCCTGTGCCTGTCACAGAGTTTGTTTGCATGTACCTATCTTTGTTTTGCTAAGCTGAGGAACACACTGACTCTCTGCCTTGCATTTACGTTAGTAGTTTTAGTCCGCTGGTTGAGCTATTTTATTTTTAGAGAATGAACAGATTTGGAAATGTGCTGGCACAAATAATAGCAATGATGTGTCTTACTCTGATTTTTGTGACTTTACTGTGCTGGGGGAGCTCTCATGTGGAGAAGATGAAAGAGTACACCTCCCTCTCCTTACTGGGGACCAATGTGGGTGATTTTACTGTGCAGGCTCCTGAGGTCCTTGCCCACCTCTACATGAACTGTTTAGTTAAAACTGTCGTCTTTCTGGGGGTTGTGGGGGGTCTGGTCCCACGCTGGTCTAAGAGAGGACAATGTTTTGGTGGCATGACACCAAAACGTGTCCTGAGGCAGCCTGTCCCTGGGTGGCAGGGAGTATGGAAGGATTTGGGTAGGTTCCCAGGATGGCTAACACCTCCCATAACCTGGGACTTTACCCCTGAAGAAGCGAGGAACCCTGTTGAATTGACCCATCACTTAATAGAAGGGTGCCTTGCTTACGCTGATGAAAACCAGCAGCTTCTAGCCTTGTACTGGGGCCTGTCTTGTGCCTACCGAGCCACAGTCCAGCGCTTTCAGAAGACTGTGGCCGAGGCAGGGACCCAAACTACCTCTGAGGACACCCTGGTTGAGATAGGAATCCAAACTAGCTCTGAGGACACCCCAGTTGAGATAGGGACCCAAACAACAACAATAGCCCCGGTAGTGAAAAAAAGACAGTGGACGAGGAGAACAACAGGTCCATATCCTCAATTAATGAGGGATGGAGAGGAAGAAGAGGAGGGGTCTGATCAAGAAGCTGGTCCCTCAACAAAGACAGAAGGGGAAAGAGTAACAGAACTGAAGCAGGAGGGAGAAACTACCCGGNAAAGCCTTGGCAGCTCATCATCCCTAAAGGCTAGCACCCTGGATGTCAGGGGCCCCCGAAGAAACCAATCTTCTCCTGCCCCAGTCAGAAGGAAACGGAGCCCCAGGTGCACCTCACATGGCACACTTCTACGTTCTTTCTACGCGTTCTTTCTACGCAACCAGGGAGAGGATATGAGAAAGTGGCATAGTGAACCCACATTCAAGCTTGAAGCCCGTGTGCAAGAATTAAGAGGAAAGAAACACGTCAAGAAGAGACTGGCTAAGAAAACTGTCAATGTAGTGTCTATAGCCACTGACCCTGATAAGGGGACTTCTCATATGTCACAGCAAAGATCAGATAGTGAATATTCTGATCAAGATCAGGAATAAAGGGTCCCTGCCTCCGGCCAGGAGGAGGAAAGGGATGACCGGGTATATTGGACTGTGTGGATTCGATGGCCTGGCACATCGAAGCCACAGAAGTGCAAGGCTTTGGTGGATACTGGTGCACAGTGTACACTGGCACCATCAGGCTTTAAAGGAACAGGACCCTGGCCGCTCTGGGGAGCATTAACTCCATCTCACCCAAACCCAATACATGCACTTCTGTAGCCTTTCCCTAGTCAGGGCCCAGAAGAAGCAAAATGAAACGAGTATATGTGTGGCAAAAGTCTGTTCAATCTTCCAGTTCAGGCTCAAATTTGGAAAGGGAAAATATCTGCAGTGCTTATGTTCATCATACGTTATGTATGACAGCTCTAGTCATCAAAAATTCAAAGTGCAATGCCACTAACTGTGCAACTGTTTCACTCCAGAGTTAACAGAATTATTGAGTTGTACTATATTTGAACAATTTGTTCCAGACACCTTGACAGGGAAACAGTCCTTCAGAATCTTACTATGTACAAGACTGGCATTCAGATTTAATTTTTTTTTTTTT
>VWZK01021389.1:17816-44628 GCA_013396935.1 Baryphthengus martii
TACTTATTTGTGGGGTTTGGGAATTTGGAATTTGATCCACTGCTTACTCACAGTAAGTTGCTTCCATTGGCAGGAATAGTTCTTGGTTTACCCAAGAGTAAGGAAGGAGACCAGATCCATAGGTTGAAGCTTAATGTGAGTTAGCAACGTGTGAATGCAGTTCAGAAGGCCAACCATATCCTGGGCTGCATCAAAAGAAGCACTGCCAGCAGGTCAAGGGAGGTGATTCTGCCCCTCTAGTCTGCTCTTGTGAGACTCCACCTGGAGTACTGTGTCCAACTCTGTAGCCCCCAACACAAGAAGGATATGGATCTGTTGGAGTGGGTCCAGATGAGGGCTACAAAGATGGTCAGAGGGCTGGAACACCTCTCCTACAAGGACAGGCTGAGATTGCTGAGCTTGTTCAGCCTGAAGAAGAGAAGGTTCCAGGGAGACCTTACCGTAGCCTTCCAGTACCTGAAGGGGGCCTACAAGAAGACTGGGTAGGGACTTTTTACAAAGGTCTGTAGTGATAGGATGAGGGGTAATGGTTTGAAACTGGAAGAGGGTAGATTTAGATTGGAAATAAGACAGAAATTCTTCACTTTGAGGATGGTGAGACACTGGGACAGGTTGCCCAGAGAAGTTGTGAATGCTCCATCATTGGAGGTATTCATATCCAGGCTGGATGAAGCCTTGAGAAACCTGGTCTAGTGGGAGGTGTCCCTGCCAGGGCAGGTGGGTTGGAACTAGACGATTTTTAAGGTTCCTTCCAACCCAAACCCAAACGTTCTAAGATAAAATGTCTGTGATGATCATGAAGTCTCAGGTCCTGGCTTCCTCCAAGCTCAAATTAATCATTGAGTTGAGCAGGAATTCAATCCAATTATGCAGAGAATAAAAGTTGTTACTATCTTAAGTATTAAATGAAAATGGATTTTGAAAATGTGTTTTAACAGTATTTTAGCAGAAGAAAAGAGACTGTTGCCTCTTTCCCCATAAAGCTGTCATCTCATTGATATTGAATTGTACTTCCCAGCTGCAGATACAGTAGGACTGACAAAATTCAGTTCCATTGAATTTTCAAGTCCTATTAGAAAACACTAAGACATAAAAACCTCATGAAAACCCCACAACATAAAATCTATAGTTAGCAACAACATTGATTGCTTTCAACCTTGAAATAAAAGAAATGCCATTGTTAATATTTTACATTAGCTCCCTCTCCTTGCTAAAAGAAGTCCAACGGGTAGCTAAATGATGAAACTTATAAGATAATGCCGTGTGATAAAGAATTCAGACAGCTTCTCTTCTCCCTACTTCTCTTCTTTCTGGCAGGTATAACTTTAAGCTTGAATATTCACAAATATTAGAGTTTAATTCAAACTATTCATGGCAATATCGTATATCTGATAGCATGAATGAAAATCTCTGAAGAATGTAAAAATTAAACCTGATTGGTTTTATGCTTCCTGTTTGATTTGGCTTTGCACATCCATAGTGTAAAAGCAGTATTGTTTTCTGTTTTAGTATATGTGCACAAGTAGCAATGAAAACACATATTCAATAGACTGTGTGAATATGATTTTAGTTTCATATACAGTTGCTTCTGAGGCAGCGTAATTGTATCACGTTTTTAAGGGAAGCCAGCAGATTTTTGATACTAAGGAATGAAAAGAGGAAAGATAAGCATGATGGTATTGATTTACTTGAAGTTTTCTATTCGTTACACATAATGCAAATATCAGAACTGAGCAAAGTCAACCAAAGATGTGAAATAAAAGAACAAAATGAGTTATTTCCCAAGGACTTTTTACTAAGCAGAAAGGTCAATATGGGCAAATTAAAATTCCTACTCAATACAAATTTCAATCAAAATGTGTATATTCAGTCCAAAAAAAATAATGAAACTGTCAACATAAACAAAATTGAAATAGTCTTTTTTTTTTTTTGTCTAGATTCTAAGGTTATAAAAATGTTGCATTTCTCTATACCTTCCAGCAATCCACAGATGACACTTGTCAGTTATCATTTTCTGAATGTGTATCATTTGTTCAACAAGAAGTCTTTCTTTTTTTCATTTAATTTTTAGAATGCTTATTTTTCCTTTCTCTTTTTTTTTTTTTTTTAATAATTAAAAACCCTTTAGGTTAATATAATTGCAGAAATGATACATGAAAAAGACCTATTATGCTGCTTTATAGCTCCTCATTCTTTCAATATTACTCCCAAAGTGTAGCATATTTTTATTGGGCTCATCCCCTAGTGTACAGTGTGTTAGTCTGGATTTGTTCAGCACATTTCTGAAATGGTTTGAGCAACAGAATTCACACCTTTTTCTCTGAGGGACTAAATAAGGAGGAACTGAGGTCAGGCACTCTGGGAAGTCTTTGGAGCATCACTGGAATTGTTGGGACTACAGTCCTACAGTCTCATCACAGATCTTCATTTTACCTAACACAGAGGAAAAGAGCAGGAGGTGCGTGTGTGTATTAGCATTTTGAATAGGATCAGAGGGTCACTAAAGCCAAGCTAGAATGTCAAACCAATCAAGAGTGTGGGTTGGGATCGGTCCTGGTAAGGGGACTCAGGGTCATACACAGGCCCAGAACACGGCTTCCACAACAGAAGAGTTCAAGTTTTCTAGCCATTGCTCATGTGGCCATGCCCTTACATATCTTTATCTTGAAGATTCCCCAATAGACAAGAGAGTCTTTGGGTTGCTGAAGAAAGTGGGAGTGAATTTCTCAGAGACAAGTAACATTATCCCTGACCACATGGATAGTCCCTTGCCTAGTGTCAAGGTGTTGCTCCAAAAGGGAATGGACCTGAGTTTGCACATTTGTAATTAGTTTTGATCACTGGGAGAGGTAAAACTAGATTCATATTCTTAACTGCAGACTTGTGAATCTGTAGGAATCAGTGTTCTAAGAAAATCTCTCTAATCCTTTTAAATGAAGGCTGAGATGCAAGGCTTTGTTTTAAGGGCTAGCACCAAGACAAAGGTAACCCATTATAATTAAATTAGATATTCCTAGAAGAAAGTGAGGGGTTTAATATTTTCACATTATCAACCTTATTGTTATCAAACAAAGGTGGAAAAATATTGTTTATTAATAAACAAAACAATGTATCCTGAGATTAATAACTCTGCTGAAAGCTCATAAAATTAGCTGCCATAAACCACATTAAATTTAATACAGATTATGTGTGATTTTGTTGTTTATAGTTGTCTGGTTTACGTTTTCTTTTCTTCTTTTATATTAATTTAAAGTAATTTCTTCACAAGATTCTGAATTAAAAGCTGTTCTTCACTACTGTTTACTATCTTTTTCTATGAAGAACTGACAGATGCCTTAATAAAGAATGGACAGCTGGTTTATAGGCAAAAAGGCCCAATCAATTTAGGCTACAGTTTAAAAGTACATAAACCAGCTGTCTCCTACTAATGAATTTTAATAATGTTGCGTCTTGTACATCATGCAATTTGAAATATCCATAATTAAATCTGCATTTCGTTAATGAAATCTTCCCCTCAAATCATTAAAAGAAGCAACTTGTACTTTTTCTAAAAACTTCTCAAATATGTTTGGGTAACTTTTGTTTTGGCATGGTTGTTTCTATACTCATTTTAAAAAGCTATTTCACCTTTCAAAAGATAAGTATTCTGTATCGATTTATCTGACACACAAAACTACTACTTTTCATTTTTGCCACCGTGTAGCAGTTCTGAACTGTTTTCCATTCTAATGTTGCCTTTGATTTCCAGAGAAGCAGTAACTTTGTAAATCACAAAGAGGCTGTGTAATCATCAAAATACATGGAGATGCTAAATATCTTCATTTTGTGTTTGCACTAATAAAACTCTGATGATACAAAATCAATAAGAAATAAAATCTTTAAGCTAATCAAACAGAGATTGGGGACTATATTAAAAAGAATATTTATATTCTACACTGAAAGCTCTATAGTGAACTCAGGATCCAAAATTTCATTACTGCAGATGAAACAATTAAGTCTGGCACCATCAGAAAGACACATCTAGACTATACCTCAATGTTATGTCATGTGTATGATTGCAGCAAGAGTAGGGATATACTAGATGGCACTAGACATCAGTAACTGTTGTGAGCTGATGGCCATCATTTTTTGACAGAGACAGTTCAAGTTGACCCAGTGTCTTGAATTTTAGCTTGAAGGCTGAAAAAATTTTTCCCTATATCTATGTTTAGCCTGTACCCAGAGCTAAACTACAGCAGTTCTCCTGACAACTTAGACACTCATCAATACAGCTGGAGAGTGAAGCCTATTCTCCATCTGGGACAATATTTTATACATCTTACTGAGTAGTTCCATGGATTTGTCAGATAGGTTTTCAACAAAGTCGTCAGCTTGTGGGGAAGAAGAGAGATTATCTGAATATTGTTGAAGTTGAGTGCCCAGGTCACCCACCATTGGTGCCTTGTTGTCTGTCCAACTAAAAAATGCTAATGTGTTGGCATATCATGGTGGTACACTCTGTACCCACTTGTGCCACGTGGGTCCGGTAACTCTGAGTTCATCTGGATCTAATGGTATCTGTGGGTCAGCAAAAAATCAGCTCCTACACAGATAGTTCCCTCAGATTCTTGATACCTCTCTCAATAGTTGTCCAGTTGATTGGGCAGTGTATGACATCATCTCTAAAGTGCTACCTGTTCCTCACACTCAACAATATCCACCTCCAGAGAGAGAGAGAGGATGTGTATCTTTTGTAAGGCCCCTGTTAATGCTGACTTCTCTAGCTACCGGCTGAAAATGCTTGGCTTTTCTACCGTCTAAGTCCAAGCCAAACTATAACAGTTTCTCTATCACCTGATGACCCCTCCTTAACCAAGAAGTGGGGTCAGGAAAAAGAGAGGGGACTCATTGATCAAAATGAAAATGGATTTAATAAATCAACAAAACTAATACTAATGTCAGTATAAAGTAAACAAAGTTATATTCAGTTCAGCAAATGTATAGTGATCACAATAAATGGGAAGGTAGTCCTGAGGAGCAGGAAGAGGAATAATCAGGAGGAGCCTAAGCAGATGCACAAGCAGGAAGACCCTAATTGTCAGTAAACTTCCCTCTTTATACTGAACATGACATTTATGGGATGAGATACACCTGTGATCCAAATCCTGTCAGCTCTCCTTGCTGACTCCAAACTGCTAATGGCCTGCAGACCATTGCAGGCCTATGATTCTGTCCCAGCAAAACCATGACATCCTATCATGAGTGTCACTGCTAGTTAGATTCAAACATGTTCAGATAGCCTAAGAATCCATACTTGATACTGAATAGATAAAGATATAAGTGATTTTCCTTTAACCACAATGTCCCATCAGGGTGAAAAACTAGCAAGTACCTGTGTTCGGCCCAACGGTAGTTATTGACTGCAGTAGCTTCTTAATCAACCAGTAGGGACAAGTTGAGTACCTGCTGAGCTGGATGTCCATTAATCTTTCTGTGCTACCTGAAAAGTATAATAAGCAATTTGCTTGTTGTCCTTGGCTATCCCTTTACTAGCTTTCCCCCTAGTGTCCCTGACTGTCTATACTGTCTATATCTTTTCCTTTTATACCTGTCTATGTGTATATATATGTTAACCCCCTCCTGCAGTGGTTTAAGACCCATGTCTACACCTTCCTCTCATTACAGAAACCTTTTGTTAGAGTAGTCTTCTACCTAAGGTGATCCAGAATTTAGGTCTTTACTTATCTCATTTGTGGCAGTCTGACAAACAGCCCAAGGTAATTTTGTTAGATCTAATAATCAGAGCTTTAAAGTTCACTCAAAACTAAAAAAATAAATTCTAGGTTTTATACTGTTTATTTCCAGCTGGATTTAAGATACAATAATTTCAAGATTACTTTGGAAATTAATGAAATTACTTAATTTCATTTTGAAATGAAAAAGAATGGATCATTGTAACCGAGTTTGCAGTATGAAAAATGAAAGTTCATGGTTGAACCACTGCTTGGAAGTAAAGAGGATAGGTATATCATGATCATTATAGCTTCTCATTAGCTGGGAAAATAATGACTCCCAAATAATTAAAATTACTGGTAAATGACACTCTGTCATCTTCAATATTACCATAACTTCAATATTCTCTGCATTACCGTCTATTTACTGTTCTATGTCCAGCTAGCTAAAGTGGAAGAATTACATGGTTTTACCTCTGTTGGTGTTTCAGATAAGCGCTTCAGAAATATATCTCAAATCATTCCTCTGTATCAGGCTTTGCTTTACATCAATATCTGAGCATGTAAACTATTTTTTCTTTAAATTGAAATGAATCTACAAGGGTTAACTCAAGAGCAGACTTAATGAACTCTAGCCAACAGACATTCTTTCCGTTGGGCAAAATATCACTGAAATGAGCTAACTACATTATACAACTTCTTTAGTCCCCAAGAGGTGCAACCTCTGAACTTAGCTTAATAAAAGCCTATTAACACAGAATGTCATACTGCATTATGCAATCGGTGTAAGGGAAGACATTAACATAGAGACATCTCACTGAGAATCTTGCAGAAACCATAAGTAAAATTTCTTCATCTTATTGGCTACTCAAATACAATTTTAAAATAAAGATTCCATCTGATTTTAAAATTAACACTGCTAGAAGAAAGAACATTGAATAGGCTGCAAGCATATCAATAACAAGTAGTAAAGCAATATAGCTAGGGGAAATATTAAATCACATTTTCTCTATGATATTCCAGAGAATTTATCTACTGTAAATTACAATATATCAGCCCTCTGTGTGCTAGCACAAACTCACATGAGAATCTTCTAAGAGAAGAAACCCCATTTTGCTCTTTCAATACCTGTAAATAAATCATAAATATCAGGAAATCATACCTTTTAAAGACAAGAATATCAATAGTACATATGTACTTCATAATAAATAGCCTCATAGCAAATGTTGTGTCCAAGTTTGAGATAAAAATCTATTTTCATAAGTTCATACAGAAAGATTTTTTTTGTTTAGTTTTGAATAGCCTGAGTCTTTGTAACTTGGTATAGTCAATCAACTTCACAATGACAAGATTACACAATGTAAGAATATGAAACTTGTTCACTTTGTTGTTTAAGTGAAAGTATAGTGGTTTGTAAATCTAAGCGAAGTATTCTTCCTTCCATTTCTACCCTCAGTATGAAATGAGACAGTATCTTCTGGGCATAATTTCCTTGTTCATAAGTTAAAAGAGAGAGATGCAGCTGAAGCTCCAGACTTGAACAATGGGAGAACCCTATTAGTTCTCCATCTCCCAGGTAAATATAATGTAGTTTGTAACACAGTTGCACTTGTAGAGAGCATAAGGTGGTAAGAGTATTGTGAACATATGGGCTGCAGTGAGTTTAGACCATAAGAGATACATAAAGCCAGAAAAGAATAATAGGAGAGAGTCTCAAGGCACAGAAAAGAAAAAGCTTGAAGCAACAGGGATATGCTTAAGTCCTCAAAGTAAGTAATGTATTCAGCTTTTATTCCATTGTAAAGCAGGCACCTGAAGGTCCAGGCAAACCTGAAATCTCTAATGGATCAGAAAACAATGCGTAAGTAAGTTTTGTTTTCTTTTTTTTTTCAGCTGCATTTGCGAAAGCTTAGGAAATTAGCTGTGAACTGAGAAACTGAGGATTCACCTGCTGAAATAAGAGTACTATCTGCTGTAGTGTATCAATGTGCTTATCGTGCTTGTGGAGGCTTTGATGAACTCTGAACTTCCAGTGAAAAATGGCTTGAATTGGTTGGGACTGCTTTGAAGTTTTCCCAGCCTTAATTTCAAGCAAGATTATACTTAGGTATGCTTCATAGAGTGAGATACAGTTGTGATGACTCCGGAGGGCAAAGAGATAGGATAATCCTACCCTGACACCTTCTTCTATCACACATTAGTGATTCCTCCTTCCACAGAGGAAGTTCCACCTCAACACGAGGACAAACTTCTTTGCTGTCAGAATGACGGAGCCCTGGAACAGCCTGCCCAGGAAGGTTGTGGAGTCTCCTTCTCTAGAGACTTTCAGAACCCATCTGGATATGTTCCTGTATCACCTGCCCCAGGTGATCCTGCTCTGGCAGGGTGGTTGGACTCGATGATCTACAGAGGTCCTTTCCAGTCCCGACCATTCTATGATTCTATGATTCCTAAATGGAGTTGGTCCCTCAAAAGTATCAGGGAACAGCTCTGTGATGACGAGACGATGTAGAGATGGACATGTAGAGGGCTAACATTAATGATGTTACCTGATTACTTTACAAAACTTTGAGTTGTCATTCAATGACTGATCATTTACTTTCAATTCTTTTAACTCAGTTTCTTCATAGCTGTTCATCCTGTCCTATCTAATCTTTTGATCTCTTTGCATAGCTGAATGTTTTGTGCCTTTTATGTAAATCTACTTTAAAGATTACTTTGTACATCAGCAGAGAGAACACATCACTTTGGGAAACTGAATCGGAAATTCTCTTCTCAGAACTACACAGAAGCATAATCTGAAGAGATATCTCATTTACTTCTTAAAGCTGTAAAGACCTTCGGAATAAAACTCGTGGGCCTGCCTCTAAAAACTCTTGAGGCTACTAGTTTAAACCATTACCACTGGTATCAATGAGATGGTCTGTTACAACCAAAGAATTGCCAAAGAATTTTAGAATTGTCACCATAAGAATGTATGGACAATAAAAATATATTTATAAATGTCAATTAACTATATCATAAATTACTATTATTTGCCTTTATGTTAATAGATACTATTAACCTTTTTGAAATGATAACTACTGATTTTTCTCTGCAGATAAATCTGAGATGTGTTTCAAAGTTACATCATTGACTTAACTAAATATGAAAAGCTGTGTCCGTTCATACAATGTACTATTAATTACTTAAGGATATTCCACAGAAGTTATGGTATGGACCTATCAAGAGATTATTACAAATATAACGTTAGTTCATAGCTTTCTATTGCATATGAATGCATGTTTAACAGAAAAAAATACTAGTAATATTGAAAATGATGATTAAATAGTTATTGATTTTCATACCATAGGATTTAACTTGCTTTATATTTACTATTTCATTTAGATTTGCTAACTATAATACACTATCATATGTAGTATTTAGTAAGAGATTATAATTTCTATATCAGATTTAAAAACATCACTAATTTTTGCAAGAAATAATAAAATTGGAATAGTCTTAGAGAAAGTTCAAATAAAAAAAAATCCTTGACCACTGATTAGTTTAAAATATCAGTATTTTATATTTGCATTCCCAGTTAAAAGATCCAAAATTAAAACCATTTTCAATGTTTTGGGTTTTTTTTTGTGCAAGAAAATTATCTTTACTTATATCTTCATATGAGTTTTTATTACTTTCTTCTGTTCTAAAAGAAAAAAATGTTGTTAGCATGTAGAAAATTTTGATAGCATTACAAAATATATGTGGCTGAATGTCTGCAATATTAGATAGGCATAGATAGCTGTGTTTCAAACAGCTAGTTTTTCCTTACACATTTTTAGGAATATGAAAAAGGTATTTAGAGGCATTCACCTAAGAAGCTATTTTGGAAGGCTCTGAGTCTGCATTATCCACCAACTTGTTCAGTGTTACATTATCAAGAAGAGGAGAGAGGTTCAGTGACACTTTGGACTTACTCCATTATCCTTTTAACATCAGGCTAATATTAGAAACAGAAATGCTTTTGCCAAGTATCTTTCAAGGCATTTATCTGCCTTTACCTCTCTTCCTTGGAAGCATTTTCATAACAGTAAGGGAACACTTTTTTTTCCTTCAATAAGCCATTCCTAACAGTAGTAGAAAGAGATTATAACAAGGAAAATGATCTGAAAATTTAAGTGCATTTTCTCTAAAGGCTGTTTCGATCTGATTTTATCACTCACAGGAAGCAGAAAAAGAGATGAGAATTCTTTTTCCTTGAAGTAGCACCGCAGTTAATAGAGTGGATCCACAGTGTAGTAGATCTCAGAATTAAAATATTTTCATCTAAGATATAACCTTCATTTTTGTTCTACAAATTTCATGCTATTGATTTAAATCACATTATTTGTGCCTCTTTAAGATAATTATTACCTTTTAAGGATAACCTCCCTGAGTGTTTTTAGACTTTTTCCCTTATCTTTCACTGAAGAAAATATATAGCTATTTCATTTATGCCTAGTCCAACAAAGCATGTGTGATAAGGCAGAACACTGAATCATGTGAGTAGGACTGTTAACGATGACAGTCCATGATGACCATAATGTATGCAATACCCATATATCTTAAAACATGTTTACATTTTTAAGTCTCTTATCTGTATCCTTAACTAATTTGATAATCTTGGGAATCTTTCCAACACTATTTTCAGTAGTATTTCACTAGGAAGTGGTTGAGTCATTCCAGATGTAGTTACAACAGAGTTATATACAGATATTACTTCTCTGATATTTCAATGCACTTTTCAGCTGTGCTTAATGTAGAGTCCCATACTATCTTAATATATCTTAAGATATTAGTATTTATTTGGTTTCTTTTGAAATTCATTATTTGTGTTTTCATTATTCTTCCTAAAGAGCAATGTGCAGTGGGTTTGGCTTGTTATGCCTATGAAAATACTTTTAGTAAGTCATTTTCAACTCACAGGGCCCTGCCCAGACACCTCTCAGGAACATGAAACCTGTTATTTATATATATAATGCAGGGGTATACCAAGGGAAAATTATTATCTTTCCGCAAGACATTCAAAAGTCATATGATTTGCAGATATTTCTAGGAAAAGTAACCTATGGTTTAGCTAGGAAGAAAGTAAGATCTTGTTTTAGGAAGGTCTAGATAATCAAGGTTTCCAACTCCAACTACTTCCAAGCAGGAAAGAAAAACATCTTTTACTCAAGATTAAAGTAAGGATGAGACAACTTTTCTGATTAAGGGTAAGATCTTAAATCTATGAAGTTTTAGCTCAAGACAGATGTGAATCTTCTGAGTTTTGTAACATTTTAGTGTATTTGTGAATTGCCATTTGAGTATCTCTAACAACTAATTTTCAATGGAATTCAAAGAAAGACTAAGATCTCTGGACTATTTCATTTAAAGTGAGAAAGTTTAGATGTTTTGGGTATATATCCAGATTCTTGGATTTTCTTCTTCATAGAACAGAATTAAGCCTCTAAGCACTTTGAAATGTGTCCATCAATAGCTTCTTTCTTCTAAAACCTCCACTTTCAACTTGCTTTCTCTGAGTCAGCTGAACTTAGGAATACTCCCAAGTGTCTATTTGCATGCACTTGGATAAACTTAGTCTTGTCAACACATCTATTTTATTTACCTTCAGAAGAATAAAGTTTCTTCCAAAATCAAGATATCAATTGATTTGTAAGAATGTGCAATAGTTTCTATTGCAGAAATTCAATTTTTTCTTTTTTTCTCCAAGCAAACTGCTGTATTGTGGACCTGTGGCCCATAAATACACTTTTGCCATTGACAGTAACAGAACATAGGGTTTGTATTATGTTTGCAAGACCTCAGGACTGAGGCTCATCAGGCTTGCATTGTCTGAACTTGTTTTGACCTGTCTGGAGCTTTGTTTTTGGTTGATTTAGCTGCAGTAGCCATTTTGTTAATGATCATGAGGATATGCTTAGTTTGTTTCACTTTTGCTTATCTTCTTCTAGCATAGCCATAGTTTTCTATAGAAGGTAATACAAGTAATTATTTCAGGTAGACCAACACATTTATGGCTCTAATGTGATGACATAGTGTAGAGGTATAGAGACTTGTAATGATAGCGATGGCCTTGAGAAGTGAAAACAGGCTGGCATCAGAGACTACTAGCAGCCATTTAAAGAAAAACAAACCTAGATCTGGGAAAAGAAAAACACAACAGTTTAAAGGGTTGCAATGAGAAAGAAAAAGAAAGCATAAAAGATTCATAAAATGTACTACATGTAGTAAATTCAGCTGTATAGACCCTGACCCGCTAACTTGATTTCCCAGCTTGATCTCAGACCTACCTCATCATCAGAGACTTGCCTGGGGTTCTCTGAGCTGTACTGATACTGGTTACCATCACCAGACCTGCCATGCTCTCCTTGTTCAGACACTGTGGGACTGTATCCTTGCTGGCAAAGGACAGTGTTCTGCCACCTCGCTGTTACCCAGGCTCCCATCTCACCTTCCCTGGGGAGCAGCCTACTCTTGCTGCTCCCTGAAAGACACCTTTTAGACTTCAATTTATCTAAAAAATTATGCCCTTCTTGTCAAAAAGATATCTTTGTTATTTTCTGAGGGCTGCCCTGGTCATCTGTGGCTTGCTGGAAATTTCACCTGTTCCTACCACAGAGGTATTCTGAAGGGGAATAGTTTCTCTATAGCTGGAACCACACACCTTCTGTTAGTTACAACTAATGGCTAATGGCTTACTAAGAAAAGTGATGCTTTTAAGGTCATTAATCTTTCCAAAAGTGAACATGCACAGGAAATTCAATTCACTGTTATTTGCATAGATTCCTGGGAATGAGCAATTAGGGTATAGTTCAGACAGATCAACAGATCAGACAGCCTTGTTGCTCAAAGCAGCGGCATTTACAACCCTCCATCAAGTCCTTAATCTAATCTGGATACCTGAAGGATGTAGAAATCAGATCAGAGCAGCATTACAAAATATATACTAAGTACTGTTGATAAGATGACGCTGGCTTGTGTTACTGGACGAAATGAATTGAAAGAGCTCAAACTTGCACCAGTCCTGCCTTTATTCTGTCAAGAAGTTGTCTAAACCTCAAAATGAAATTGTCTAAGCAACCAGTCTTAAAGTGAAGATCCTGCCAATGGTGCCAAACATTGCTCTCAAGTCAACAAAGACGGAGCAGACATAAGAGACCTCTCTCTGTTTCTTTTCTATGTGTTAGCTAAAAAAAAACATTAAGCTTGCTCTGAAAAAAAAATTTGCTGCCAGGCAAAAATCTTTATGTGTTAAGTAAAGCATTTAATTAAAGATCTAGTAGTAATAATGCCAAGGACTTTTAATAGGAGAATTCTTCAGTGGGGAAAGCGTATGAAATGACTATCCATCTTCTTATAAAGATGGACAAAGAGACAAAGTTTATAGTCTTAGAGGATCACTACTTTATCTCTCATAAGCAGAAGGAGCTTTCTAAAGGATTAAGAACCCTCACAGCCTCTAAGAGTCTCAACTGAAATGAGAGTAAGTACTACATCATCTGAATTTCTGAGACAGTAAGTGATAGCTAGAGAGAACTGATGGGCTGTGAAGGCAGGTGTTCAGTAGCCTTGTAGCTGATGGAGGATTGTTTACTGAATAAAAATTTAAATGCTGACATTCAGTTTCAAGAATTCAGTTCTTTCCAGTCAGAAAGGTAATCTGTCCAAAATTCACACCAGGAGTAGAGCTGCCATTAGGAGAACCATACTGTATTTTAAGAGCACCATTAGACTTTGTGCCATTTTGATTGAATCGTTATCACAACTCATCTGTTTTCTTGCTATCCAGGCACTATGCATAACTTCAATTTATGCGAAAGATTGTAAGGATTTTTCCTAGACGTTGATAGTCTATAAGCTATTTAAGATTAATAGAAGCAATATTTTGCATGAAGCAATTTCCTGAAACTGTCTCATAGAACTGGTCTTTATATTTCCAGGCCATTACATCAAGAGTGTTCTAAACATTTGTGTTGAAAACACTTCTGAAGTGATTAAACATTGCCAGAAGTTGTATTAGCGATGATTCAGCCTGCATTACAAGTCTTCACCATTTAGGAAATTTATTGTAATTTAGCTTCTTCAAAGGCTTTCCCCTGAGTTATTTTAGAGAGAAGATGATAGGCAGAGAGCCTGAATTTTGAACAGACAAATGAAAGGTCTGCCTAACATTATATTTGTCTTTTAAATGATGTTGTTGATATTTCCGCCTTACAGTGTCTAATTACATATCAGTATTTGGGTCTAAGGTATAATCAAGAATTTTTTTTAATTATTATTTAAATGTGAAAGATATTTTAGATTAGAATTGTGTTCATCAGCTTGTCTGAAATAACAAATTATTATTATTTCTTTTTCTGTGCTATTCTCCTAACTAATATTCTGCCAGGCGTCCTGGTCACCAGTAAACCTGAAGACATCCAGAATAGGTTTGTATCCTAAGATGATCCCAAAAGACTGTCTATCACAGTTGTGCATGCACCTTGTTTTCATAGAATCATAGAATTATCAGGGTTGGAAAGGACCTTGAAGATCATTTAGTTCCAACCCCCTTACCATGGGAAGGGACACCTCCCACTAGATCAGGTTGCTCAGAGCCCCATCCAAAATGGCCTTGAAAACTTCCAGGGATGGGGCTTCCACCACCTCTCTGGGCAACATATTCTGGTGTCTCACCACCCTCACGGTGAAGAACTTCTTCCTAATGTCCAATCTAAATCTACTCCTCCAGTTTGGATACATTCCCCCTTGTCCAATCACTACTCGACATCCTCAACAGTCCCTCGCCAGCTTTCTTGTAGGCCTCCTTCAGATACTGGAAGGCCACAAGAAGGTCTCCTCGCAGCCTTCTCTTCTCCAGACTGAATAACCCCAACTCTCAGCCTGTCTTCATAGGAGAGGTGCTCCAGCCCCCTGATCATCCTCATGGCCCTTCTGTGGACACATTCCAGCACATCCATATCCTTCTTGCAATAGAGACTCCAGAACTGGATGCAGTACTCCAGGTGGGGTCTCATGAGAGTGGAATAAAGGGGGAGAATCACCTCCCTCGACCTGCTGGCCACACTTCTCTTGATGCAGCCCAGGATACAGTTGGCTTTCTGGGCTGCAAGTGTGCACTGACAGCTCCTGTTGAACTTCTCATCCACCAGCACCCTCAAGTCCTTTTCTCCAGGGCTGCTCTCAAGCCAGTCACTGCCCAGCCTATATTGGTGCTTGGGATTGCCCTGACCCAGATACAGGACCTTGCACTTGATCTTGTTGAATCCCATGAGGTTGGCATGGGCCCACCTCTCCAGCCTATCAAGGTCCCTCTGGATGGCATCCCTTCCCTTCAGCACGTCAACTGCACCACACAGCTTGCTGTCATAGGAAAACTTCCTGAGGGTGCACTCAATGCCACTGTCCATGTTGCCAACAAAGATGTTAAACAAGACCGGTCCCAGTACTGATCCTGATTTTGATCTCATGAGGTTTTCTCATGCCACTGAAAAGTCACTAAAGGTAGGATTTCCAGATAAGCTAGTTTATTGATAATAATAGACCAAAGAGCAAACAGTGTAATTTGCAGTGACAATATATATGTTATATACTTGATCGAGGATATACTGATTCATTGCTGCTTCAGCTTCCCACATGCAATTTTTTTACAGTTATATTCCCTGCAGACCATCAGCTTTACTGTATATCTATTGTCACAGGATACAGAAATAATGATGGAGATAGAAGATGCTATGAATTTAGACAACATATACATTGCTTTCTAGGCAGGATTATTTGATAAATAGACCTACTGTAGGGAAACTTGGCTGTGGTGGGTAGGCATGTGTCAGTTCTACCAGTTACAAGACTTTGCCATAGAACATTGCTCCCTCAGAAAATTAAGCTATCTTTCATCATAGGTGACTACCAGGAAATGGGTGCTCTCTAGTCTGAGAGTCCAGGGAAATTTTACCCTGTGAAACAATTTAATGGGCAGGATATAGCTATTATCCGTGACTGAATGGTGGCAGAAAAACATCTTATTTCTATTGCATAAAATTTTAAAAATAAATAATAAGAGGTTGAACCATTTATGAAAGAAAATGAGCTGTAATTTAAGTGAACTTAGTTTAAGCTAAGTGAGCATAATTTATTTTCAGACTTGTCTTCATGAAATCTGTGTCAGTTTTAAACCCAAGTATAGATAATATATCTAGAGAGTTTAAATTCATAGCATATTGAAGACTAAGGAATAAATTAAAATTGAAAGACTAACTAGAATAAAATAACTTATAAAAATATAATCATGATATGACATCTTTCCATAACTATATGGATCTTCTTCAATTCCAAATATCTCAATTGTTTTTATTTCCAAATAACACCAGACTTTCAGGAAAAAAAGTGAAATCCTTTTGAAGTAGGTGAACATTGTGAAAAATCTTGAACTGAAACATGTTCTGTTCAAGACATACTGGCTATAAAAATCAAGATTTTATGATAAAAGTTGTGGATTGCCTGCTTATGGTGGTTTGACTTTGGCTGGTAGCCATGTGCTCATCAAGCTGCTCTATCACTCCCCATCCCCACCTGGACCTGGGGGGAGAAAATAAAATGAAACTTCTAGGTAAAGACAAAGGCAGTTTAATGAAAAGCGAAGCAACGCCACATGTTGAAGCAAAAGAAAACAAAGAGTTATTCTCTACTTCCCATCAGCAGATGATGTCTGGCCCATACGGGGGAAAAAAAACCAGCCTCAGTGCTGTGTGAGCCTTGCTCAGCAGCAGCCACAACACAGGTGTGTTAGTAACACTTTTCTAGTTCTCAGTACAAAGCACAACACTAGGAGGGCTCCTACAGGGAAAATTAAACCCCATCTCAATCTGACCCAATACACTTGCAAAATTTTACTGTATAAATTCTTTTTGGAACTAAGGTGAAATTATGGTGTTTGGCAAAAAGTTTGTAAAAAAGTATCTGCAACTCATTTTATGAAATTAGGGGGAATAAACTCTTTCTAACTCTCATTTTGTTCCAGTAATTAAATTTAAACAGGCTGAAATATTTTTTTTGGTTATATCTCTACTCCTTTCCCTAATGGAAGAACACAAAGAAACCTAAAGTAAGAAACCAAGACTGCATTTGGAAGTTACATTTTTTCTTAGTCACTAATAATTCATCAGGAAAGAATGTATCTGTAGCCAAGACCTGTAGTGTTAACTGTGAAATGCAACTACCCACTGTTCACAGTGCTGTAACAAGTGAATGAGAAGATATTAAAATTAGTGTAAGTAATAAGTTGTCAAACCGAGATCTAATTTTTTTAAATGACAACATAGGAAAAGATTTTTTTTCTAGCATATTGGATTTCTATTTTTTTAAAAAATTTTGTTTCTCAATGTAAGAACTAAAAATGTTGTCAGTTCTAGAACTCCAGGTTGACTCTGTTTCTTACATATGCATGGCTAAGAGACAGTATTATTTTGGGGAAAATGGAATCCGGTTTCAATTTGCTTAAACTCATTGGATAATAGGAAGACATGGCAGATGTGTCACAGTTAAGCTTAATGTATCTGATCTTGTATCACTGTATATAGCTGATTAGATAACTGAATGATGTCTCTTGCAAATATATATTTCTATAAAATACACACTTTACTGCAACAGAAATAGAAGATAAAACAGTGAAAATACAACCACCGAAGCGTATATGCACACATAACATATACAAACTCATTGTCAAAATAGTATAGCATAAATATTTCAAAAGTGGGTTTTTGTATACTAATTTTTTTATGCATTTAACACAACAAACAAGTTTTCTTATCAGTACATTAATTATATGTGAAATACAAACTCTCTATACTCTAAATACTGCATAGGTTGTTATAGACTGTAAAAATCGCCTGTAAATTAAAGAACTCTGTAGAGTGCAATTTTAAAAGATCTTTTTTTATTTCTTTACACTTAAATTCATCCAACTAGGAATAGAAAGCATACAGTTCTGGAGGTAAAATTTATGCCTCAAAAAGCTTAAAAAGTAAGTGATTGTACTCTCTTAAACCACTCATAACCCAAGGCCAAGCTACACACAACGTCAAATGCTCTCCTATTACCATAATATGAAGTTTCCTTTTTTATGATCTTTAATCAATATTTGAATAGTTAGCAATTATGGCATTCACATTTTAATTAGGATTTTGAATTTGCTTCCCATTAAGATGAACCAAGGAACCTCTTCTTTCAAGGTCTTTGCTATGCTTAATTCACATCATACAGATTACTTTTTTACAACCGTAGGGTCAGAATTGTAAACTATTTCACATGAAGTTTGAACCTTCAGGAGTGATTCTTCTGGCCAAATGGATCAGACTTAGCTCATCTGGCCCTGTGTGACATGCCTTAGTACTAGAAGAAATTAATACTCCTCTCTCCATTAGGGGCCCCTTGGCTTAGTTTTGTAAGAAAAGAACAACTAAAACTGTTTTGTTAGAAGCCACTAAACCAGACCAAATGAATATACTACTGCTGTAATTTGACTTCAAGCTGTTTAGGTAGAGACACATGTTCTGGTTCCTGCTGTAAAGATTATTGTAATATTTAATCTACACTTATCTGATGTTTCTTTCTGACTGAATTTGTTAGTTTATAACATATCTATGTTGCATTTCTGGCACAGAGATTCTATAATTCACTAGACAAAGTGAAACTTCCATAGGAAGGAATGAGGAAATATTACATTAAGAAATAAAAATGCTCCCGTTTAAATTCACATACAACATTCATCTATATGACAAATAATGCATAACATGTATTCAGTATATTTTTCTAGGATTTACTTGCCTGACTCCATTTATATATTTAGCTTTCCAAAATACTGCAGGAGTCAGTTTGCATGTGAATTTGAGACAGATGAAGTGGAAATTTAGATGGAAGTTAATACTTAAACTGTTGGAATTTGAATATATGAAGCTGCCAGCCCCAGGGACTGATCTCTTACAGAAGTTCTTGGGTAGTCTGGGCCAGGACAATGCTCTAAAAGACCTGGTGGGGCATTTTCAATGGTGAGCACAGACAAGGAGCACTTGATACAAATGGAAGCAGAACTTTAGCAATATCAAAACATCATTGCTTATGTCAGCTAAGAACCTGCCAAATTATGCAGCAGCTGAAAAATAGTTTTAAAGATTCTTTTTGTGGACATAAGCATCAAAAGGGGGAATTAGTCTGACTTCAGCGTTTATTGTTTCTACAAAACAATCTTTTTCTCTGTCTGTAGAGTTGGTATAGTAAAACTCCCTCAAACCCAACCATAAGGTAAACTTTTGTTTACCATTGATTGAGATTACCTGTTCTAATGTGGAAGTTGAAACTAAGGATATCCAATCTGAAAAAACCAAACCACCACTCCAAAAAAACAACAAAAACCAGTCTACAAAAATTATATCAGATCACTGATTTATTTTTAGGAATGAGTCCCACAGCAGGGGTGATTTTTATTGTACCTGTCGGTGTACAATAGGAAAACATCTATGGAGAGCTGAATCATAAGCAGTAAGCTGTAGAAACTTTTCAGACTCTGCAGTCTGAAGGACCACAAGAGAAACTTGAATGCCATATAACCTTTCTGTTTTCCAGAGTATTGAACATTTTGTAAAAGGGTGACTGCCCTTAAGGAAAAAGGATTACAAAACCAATGAAGTGCTGTTACAAAAATCTATACAATATACTTGTGAAAGTGCACCTCATTATGGAGTATGACAGATAATTCTTCAGTGAAAAAGGCACTGCTGTGGAAACTGTGAAGATATATGGGTTGCATAGACCAAAGGGAAATTTTATGTGAGATGAATCCTTCCAACAAATGCAGTCTGCACTGTCCTCTTTCTCTCATGAAAGGTTCTGTAACAAGGAGGCATTAATGCAAATTATTTGTGTGGGGATGGTTTTAAATATTGAACTTTCTATATTATGTGAAACATTTAAATCCCTCCCTGTCTTGATTGTTTGAAAACAGCTGTCTTGCTGTCTTTCTCAGCAAATTGTTTGCTGGTAAAGTTTATTTGAAAGTACATTATGTATCTCCATATTATGAAAGAGTGAGAAAAGTGACAGAAGAGGATATTCCAGATTAACAGAAATAAAGAGCAGTAAGTGTAGGGTTTATTTTACAAAACATAGCAATAATGCCACTGTTTTCCACTTGGTTTTGTAATTATTTATTCTTTAGGTAAATATTCAGAACTTAAACAATAAACCACAGTTTATATAAACTAGGCTGAAGTGAAAATGATCAATTTAAAATATATAGCTGACAGAATTCAGTAAAAGTGCACACCATTTAGTGCAGTACATTTAGGAAGCAAAAGAATTATACAGGATTAATGAACTCCATTAGCTACAACTAAATTAACTATGGCTACTGCAGTGGTAAATATAATATTAAACCCAGGTTTTGTTTGCTATTGGAAAGAAGATATTGAGTTTCTTGTGAAATAGAACTCATAAAAAAAGTAGTTCAATAGAGCATTTGGCCAGGTTCTCACGTAAACAAATAGAAGTCTCTAAGACAAGTAATGAAATTATGTTTTATGAATCTTCTGGAATAAGCAGAAATCAGACAAAGAGAAGGTAATCGGCCTAGAAATGTCACAAGTAGATTTCTACTCTTTGGAGGCTTTAGGGTTTTTCCCAGGTTCCAGTTACAGGAAGATTACTTTTTGTGGACCTTCTCCAAGTCTAATCTATCAATATATAAATGACTTTATATTGGTTTCATCAATCATCATGCAACACAAAATGATAGCATTTAAACTATAAAACAGCATTCTGAAAATGCTTCTTACTTGCAAAGCGAAACAATTTCTTGAACTATTCCTCCTGGATTCAACATCATAAATTAACCAGACATCCACTTGTGCTGTCTGCTGGTGGTTCATCATACAGTTCATTCCCTGGTTTCTGACAATTATAACATTTTGTAGTGTAAAACTGTAGTTTCCTCTAGAGCGCTTCTGATTGTTAGAACATCTGATTTGCTATGAATACACATAAAACTGAAGTGTAAAGTACACGTTAAATATAATCTAAAATACGAAATATATAAAAATCTAGGAAAACTGTCATTTATTAATTTTAATTTTACCTGAAAAAGCAAAACACGCTCTCAAGAACCTTCATGAAAATACAGAAAAGAAATAGAGCAACATAATTTCATCAGTTTTCCAGAAATGTATTTTTTAGGGTATTCATTATTTCAATCTCTCTGAAAAAGATCATAAGAATAAAAATAACCATCAGATTTGCCCAGTGATTTTTTTTATTCTTCTTCATTTTCCTTCTTCAACTTACAACCAGTGTTCTAATTCTCTCTTGCAGTCATTCTATTCAAAGGAATCTTACTGATGTCTATGAAGCTCACCAGACTTAATGAATTACAGGAGCTGTTATTGACTGACCATAACTTCCCATTCCCCACTTGCCCTTCTATGGGGCAGGAAGAAGGTAGGAATGAAGGAGTGAGGTTAAGCCTGGTAAGAAGGGAGGGGTGTGGTAAAGATGTTTGTTTCTCACCATCCTATTCTGTTTTTAATTGGCAATAAATTAAACTAATTTTCCCCAAGTTGAGTCTGTTTAGCCCATGTCAGTAATTGGTAAGTGATCTCCCTGTCTTCATCATGACCCGTAAGCTTTTTCACCTTATTTTCTCCCCTTGCCCTATTAAGGAAGAGGAGTGAGAGAGCAGCTGGATGGGCATCTGACTGTCAGCCAAGGTTAACACACTTAATTAAACCAAGATAAAGAGAGCAGAGAGGTGCAAGAGGAGGGATGCAAGAGGATCTGTAAACAGGGAGCAGGTTCCCAGATTTCCGAAGAGAGCATTTCAGGGCAAAATGCCAATGGCCTTAATTATATAGTCAATGCAAAGTGCAATGGGAGGCATCTGGATTGAGGTTTTGAATCTGAGGCAGGCTGGAAGAAGCTAGTCCAGGAAGAACAAAATTAAACATGGTAATGGTTGCTGCTGAAGGAAATAACCCAACACTAAGGCATGGCCCTTTTTTCTCACCATCTGTGTTCCCATTTTCCTGAACAGTTGCATCTTGGAAACCTGTGAGGCTCTCACAGCTTCACAGTTTCCCCACTCAGCTATCCCCAGTCTTTTGATCCCAGATTCCCTCTAACCTATCTTCCACCATCTTCCTTTGTGAACTTTCCTCCTACTGCAAAATTGTATATCAGCTCCAGAGATACTATACTCCAGCATAAGCTATTTTGATCTCATCCCTTGAGGGGGAGACGAGTTAATTCAATTTTACTTACACTGAACTGCTGCTGCCAACTCTTAATTTCTCAGCAGTGTATATGGCTCATTCTATGTTTCTGAAAAACAGTGGCATACTTTTAACACATATTGAACTTACAGAAAATATTAATAGCTTACAATAACCACTTCTCTGTACTTAAATGCCACAGTCATCTATGTCCGCAGTTCCTGACAAATGTGACTATATTATTGCAAAAAACATAATTGCTGGAGTTGTATGGATTAAATCAGTGAATCATGAGCATAAACCCCTACACTATTCTATAGGTGCACTCACAAGTTTTATGAATTTGTAATGAGAGCTATTTTGTTGTTCTTTCTCAATCCTGTGAATGATTTATGCCATCCTGCAGAACACAAGAAAAGATCAGAAGTCCCTTGGCACCTTTCTCTCTTAGTAGGCAGCATCCTATACATACCAATGATAGTGAAACACCTAGTAGATTTTTACCATGTCCAGAACTGATGCAGACTGGAATTCACAAATCTATGAAGTAAAAAATAGCCTGAGTTATAAAGTCAACTTGTGTTATAGATAATGCAAAACTACTACAATATGCCACTTACGGCTTTGTATTCTTGGTACTATATTTCAGGGCAACAGACAAAAAAATGCCATTAACTTACCCTAAAGGGGATGAATACAGAGGAAAAATCTGAAATTAAAAGGTGACCTTTCATGTTTGAATCTGAAAACCTGTCTGTGAATAATAGTCTTCGAAGGCACAAAAAAATGTAGGTTTTTTTAAATAAGGAAGAATTTACCCTTGCTAAGGGACTGTTTTGCTAACTACATGGCTCAACAAAAAGGAGGCAGCCATCAGAAGAAAATATACAGTGAAACTCATGCAGATTTTATTGTCTATTTCAACAGACCCCATAAATGATATAGCATGGCCAACCACAGGGGGAACAAAAGAAGTAATAAACCCACTCACTGCAGGTGACACAACAGAAGAAAAGGCACACTGGGCCAAAACCTCAATAACATAAGAAGTTATCAACCATGCCCTGTATCCCAACATAGCCAGGCACAAACCAATCCAACAAATATCAGAAAAATACATTACCCAATCCATTATCCTTGACTCCACAAAACTACTCACAAACCCCTTCAGCAGCAATCCCCAGCAGCAGATCCCAAGAAGGAGCTCTATTGGCCTTTTATCTCCACTCTCTAATCACCACCTAAATGGCAGCTGTTTCTCATCATTTCAGGGTGTGCTTGGCTTGGCCTGGCCTCCCCTCCTTGAGGGCCCTCTTACAACAGAGGTGGCCCATCCCTCACATCAAGATCTGGTATGGCATGTGTCCCCACCACTCAAAGCCTACTGGGTTGCAGCCAGCAGCAGAGCTAAAAGATCTTCTTGGTGGCAAACACAGAGGCCAAGCCAGTCTTGCCCTTGATTACAACAGGAGGCATCTGGGCATCCTTAGCCCCTTTTACCTGATTGGGAAATTCATCCAGGTGTCAAGGTCACTTCAGGGCTCAGGGTTCAGACCCCAGCACTTCAGGGTCCAATGATACTAGTGATGTCCTATTTTCCTGATGAGCTCATGGAGTAAAGTTATTAGCAAAATCCAGATATCCATGTACATATGAACATGGATATGTTGTGTACCAAACACAATGAATGTAGATACTAATTAGAGGAAATAGCTAACATCTTTAATTTCTATGTCCCTGTTAAGCTTGAATCTTAACAAAGTTTTCTTATTTGTTCTGAGCCACTAAATAGGATGTAAAGTCTAGTTTCAGCCATTAGTTTTGGACAATTCCAACCCACCAAAAGTGCTTTTACATGCATAGTAGGGGAATCCTTCCTTCACCTGATACAAAAAGGACAAAATAGGGAAAGTATAGTTTTCTGATGTCACCATTTCTGTTTATCAGATGTCAGTCAAAAAAGCCTTATGGGTATATATAAGATTACAGGCAGTATAGTAGAAGGCAGACTCTTCTCCATAGCTGACTGTGTACTTCTACTCTCATAATGTATCTTGCACATGGTTTCTCATGAAATATTCCTTCTGAAGTTAGAAATCGTAAAGAATGCAAAACGTAGCACGTGTGTGTCAACAAAAAGCAGAATTCTGTTTGATTTATGCTTTTAATTTGTTTCACAATCTATCTTTCAACTTGAAATTATCCTTTTCTTCTGCAGACATTCTTTCTGCATCTCTTGTACTGATCAGTTTTCTGACAGAGGGGAAACAAAATTAAATTCGTTTTGAGAAATTTTCTACATTATTTTTAGTGATGGAAGAGCACTCCTTCTGTCAGATTCTCCTCAGTTAACACCATTTCTCCTCTTCACTGGACTCAGCTTGAAGATTTTCTTTAATTAAGTTTTGATCCCACCTTTTTCACTATAGATTTGGGGTCACTAGCAGCTGGCCTAAGCAGGCTTTGGCAGTCTGGGTTGTTATTTCTCCTCATGCTCAGTATGTTGGTCTCTGTCTGATATTCAGCCTGGCTTCTTCACCCTCACCTGGAGAAACCCACAGGGAAAGGTGGATGAGGATGAGCTTCTAGATATTGATAGAGTAAGTAACCATGGGATTTTTGCAGAAGGCAACATCTCCAGGCTTCAGCTATCTTCTGCCTTTGGCTGAAGTCTGGCAGGGGCCAGGCTGCCTCTTTATCAGACAACCTGCTCTTTGTAGGAGTCATATTCAGTGGACATGGTCTTAAATGTTAGTGGTGTAACTCTGAAAGCTATCTCAAACCTGGGGGTGGCAACTTGAATAGAAGGTGACGTACATTTTAGGTTGATTTTCCTGAGAAAATCCTTGCGTTATACTCTGAGAGAAGCTGCTACCTTTATCTCCTGTGCCAGACAGTGGTAATGGTTTATTCAGATGGCCTTTTTCAGGTTCTTCTGATAAATCATGTTTTTTTTTCAGATAAATTCCAATGGAACTAAGCAAATTTTATGATTTTTGTTCTTAAAGACCTTGCATTTCTCCATAGCAAACAGTTTAAGCTGTTTTTCAAGAGTATGAGATTTACTGAAATGAGAAATTTAATTTAAAGAGGTTGCTTCAGGCACAATGAATTAGTATCATCACTCTTTAGTTCTTTAAGATGCACCTTCAAGGAAAACTATCTGTTTTACAAGTCTGAAAAGATTCTGTTTTTGTCAGATTGATTTAACTCTACTTTTAAAATTTGTAACAGTCGATATTAAAAAATAATCCTCAGCGGGGACATATATATATATACACACATATACATAAAAACAAACACAAGATTGTAATTGTCTGGAAATTACAGAACTCACATTCCTAAACTTGTCCCTTAATAAAGCAAATGAAAGTAAAACACTACCAACAATTATTTTTGTAGATATTTCTCTAGGATTATCAAGCAAAACTAGTTGTGGAATTGGAATAATTTTAGAAGTATCTCCATTTAAGGCTCAGGTCAAGCCTGACAGAGCAGGATTCCTATCAGTCCTTTCTCTCCCTCCCTCTTCCCTCCCAAGGAAGGATACAAAGGGGAATGAGGAAGAAAGTGCCTCACATGAAATTGGAAGTTAAGACTATGAACAAAATTTAATAAGTAACAGAGATAAAACAGGGAAAAAGAATGTGAAGGGAAGAGGAGTATGCAAGCATATACAAAACCAGCTCTCAGATGGCGATGGATTGTGCAGAGCACGTGGAGTCAGGCTCAGCTGCTGCGAGGTGTGCTCGCAGCACCAGCAGAGCCCAAGTGAGAAAGAAAAGGGGGCGAAGCACAAACTTCCTGTCCCTTTTATAGAGTGTGGCAGGGAAGGGGAGGGAATACCAGCTGCCCTTTGACCCCTCAGGGTCCTAGAGTTACCACCTCTCTGTCCCCCCTCAATCTGTTAGCTCTTAAACCACAACAAGAAGCAGTTCAGCTCTCACACTTTGCTGCACAAGTGGTACTTGCTCTTGTTTCCTAACCAAAAGGATGCTAAGAAAATAACTTCTTTAGAGTTGAGAATCATGAGGTCATGTAAGAAATGATGCTCCTCTCATCTCACAGTAGTAACTAAGTTAGACTATTATGTCTTTCACTTATAGTTTTCTCAGATAGCTCAGGACAGTGCTTTGGAAAATGCTGTTACCAGTATAGAATGACAATATCCTTCATCATTCAAGAGGGCAATAGTGAAAAAAATGTAAGTCAGTATTGATACAAGTTTGAAGGATTTGTAAGACAAGTACACAGGTCTTTGTTCTGCAACATGCTTGATTGGAAGTAGAAATTTGGGTTCTTGAAATTCATTGCCATGTTAGAGTAGAGTAGAAAGGACATGTACCCTGAGTCGTCTCTCAGTATGAAACTGGAAGATGAGATTTAGACTGCTTTATATCATTAGAATATAATGTAAAATGCATAGTGTCACCAAAGCTGACAAAGAAAGCAAATCTGTCCCAAAGATTAATAGTTTTATCTGCAAAGTACAATGAGATTTATTTTTTTAAAGCTGTCTGTATTTGTAACACAGTTGAAGGAGATGAATGGGAGAGGCAGACCACAGAATCACATCACATACGGGCTTGTTACTTTCAGGACTCTCATTGAAGATGTCTTATGTTAGTTGTTTTTAGACTGTGTTAAAACAATACAGACAGATTGCGCGCTTAGTACTGGTTTACCAGCATAAATAATTTTTCACTGAGTACTTTGTAATGCCTGCAGAGACCTGATAGTTTTGTCATTACCATAGTCATATACAATAAACAGATGCCATTTATTAAGGAATTGGATTCATAGAATCATAGAATCATAGAA
>VWZK01021390.1:0-27484 GCA_013396935.1 Baryphthengus martii
CTTAGGCCATTCTATGATTCTATGAAAAAATAACTTACTGGGACTTTGAAATGGGTAAAGCATTTGGCTTGCAAGCCCTAGGTAAGAAATGAATACTGTCGTTTCAAAATAATAACGTATTTTGCTTCCCTGCAGCCATTGGTTGTGACCTTGACCCATTGTAATTGCAATATATTGTCTTTAATTTATAACACCAACTAATCTCCTACTTTTTCCCACTTTTTCTTGACAGAGAGAGCGGCTGAGAAATATTGAGCGTATTTGCTTCCTCCTGCGAAAGGTGAGCATCAACTAGCCTAGGATTTGTGAAGTTTATGAGGCTTAAAGCCACCCACACCCTAACACTTCATTGATGAAAGGCTGGACTCCATTGCAGGATTGCATGTCATGGTGACCTTGTAAGGACAAAGTAAGACAGCTAATAAAAGGTTAACATAATAGAGGATTTCTGGTTAAGAACTGGAAGTTCAGCACATCAGCCCATTCATTTTGGAACATGCTTTTTGAAGGCAGTGAATGGTTTTCCAATTGCAGCTTGAGGTGCTTTTATAAGCCTATCAACTGTTGGTATCGCTGTAGTACATGCTGTCTTCATTTAAGGCTCAGGGCAACCCCCACAGAGCAGGATTCCTATTGGCCCTCTCTCTCCATCCCCCTTCCCTCTCAAGGGAGGATACAAAGGGAAATGAGGAAGGAAGTGTCTCACACCAAACTGGAAGTTAAAACTATGAACAAAATTTACTAAGTAACAGAAATAAACAGGGAAAAGGAAATACGAAGGGCAGAGGGATAGACAAGCATATCCAAAACCAGCTCTGGGATGGGGATGGGTTGTGCAGAGCAGGTGGAGCCAGGCTCGGCTGTGCTGAGAGGCGACCTGAGCAGCACCACAGCCTGAGAGAGAAAGAAAAGAGAGCAAGGCCCAAACTCCCGGTCATTTTTGTAGAGTGTGGCAGGGAAGGAGAGGGAATACCAGTTGCCCTCTGACCCCTCAGGGTCCTACAGTTACCAGTGTCCATCCTCTTAAAGCACAACACATGCTTTAGAAATATTTGATAAACTAAACATTTTATTAGCCGCGTATTTAAGATTTTTAACTGGCTGAGTAGAAAATTTTATGTAGTATTTATTTTAACTTGACACAAAAGAGATGCTGAGTGCCTCAGTCTCTGAAGGATTTAAGGAGCTCATAAATTGTAGGATATGAACATTCATGAGTTACTCATCTGTAGCTTGAAAAACCATGCTCATGAACACTCATTGTTCTCCTGACTCCATCTCAATGAAGTAAAAATAGTCATAGTTCCACAGAATTTTATTCTATATGCTCAAGCTTCTATAAATTGCTTTCTGCAGAGTCATAATGGAGCCTCCTAAATTATTCTGCATTTTTACTTGGAAAGGTTAATAAACACTGAAGTGTGGACTGACGACTGCATCCTAATCAAGCTAAGACCTAAATTCAGATACGGTTTTAAGAAACTGATGGTCTCATTCTTAAAGGTTTTGGGAAAGCCAGTGCTAGGGACTATTGGTTTGGGGTGATCCAGAGGCATAACTGTGACTCCAGGGGGAATATGTGAAGCGTCACTCTGATCAGACAGAGCCTGAGTCATATCTGTTTGGCACCATTATGAGCATGTGACTGTCAGGAGTACATTTAAGTACTTACTTAGGCTGTTTATGACAGTAGGGATACAAAAATAAGAGAAAATACTTCTCATCGATAACTTTCTATATTATCAAATAGGCGGCTAGCCAATTTCAAGCTGGGTCCCGGTTTCTTTGATGTAAAGCAACTGGTGAGTGGTAACATGAATACACAGGAGTCCCACAGGAATGCCTTGCCTGCATCATGGTTTAGTTTTTATTGAACCTCATCCTTACTGTGAACTGAAAAATAAAGCATTTTGGCTAATTACAGACTCTGCATTCATAAGGGATTGGCTTGCTTCTGGTTCACTTAAACACTTTGTTAATTCAACCTCTTCAAAATTCTTTAGGGACACATTTATTTTAATTGTGAGATTAGGTGCAATAATTAAAGAGATTTGTAGTCTTGAAATCTGACAGTCACTAAACATATCTTTAGTTTATGCAGTATCAAATTCACTGTTGGGGAAAATTTGGGGAAAACAGTAAAGAACTGAGTGCCATCTATATAGATACAGGAGAAACAGCAGTTAGGGTACTTTCAGCAAACACTAAATATGTCTCTCATTATAACATATTATGGCTTTAGATACGTTTCTCTTTCTATGAAACAACGATGCATCTGTTTTCCTATGTCGTGAAGTCAGATAATTCCCTTAAAGGACTTTGAAAACAGTGGTATCTTGCTATTTATGACACTAGACTTAATGCTTAAGATTTGCTGTAAGTCTGTTTTTAAAGAGATTATAGGTGGACTATAAATTTATCTTCAGGTTCATTACATGCTGGTTTTAGAAGGGGTTCTTGGGAATTAGTAAATGAGCATACAATATGTCATAAATCTGATCCCAGTGGGAGAAATGTTTCTGAGGGATGGATTTTCAGGTTTATCTCCAAAATACTTGGAGAAGATTATTAACAAACTGACCAGGTTTGTGATGTCTCACCAGATATTACATAACTTATTTATGTTTTTTTGAAATAGAATGGAGGATGTAGTTATTCTCTAGCCAGGCATTTTCTGACATTTGGTTTGGGGAAAATATTTCTATATTATTAAAACAGGTAGAGAACGTATGAAATAGGTATATATGGTGGTGCCACGTGTATGTGCATGTACACACGGGTCCATGTTTTCATGGTGCTAAGAATAGAATTAGATCAGCCTAAGTTTTCTGGTTATTGGAGAATGACTGATTATGTACAAGGAAGCCGTAAACCTTGTATATAGCCATGGTCAAATCTCTTCTATCCTGAAGTAAATGAGAGGAAGGACTTATTTTCTGAAGGCAGCACGAGGTGAGGTTCTCTCAGGGTACCGGTATCTTATTTTATTCAGTGGTGCGTTTTGGGGACTTCATAGTATAGATTTGTGTTCATGTGTGTTATGCCGTAAACCGTTGAATATTCCGTTGTGTGGACATTGGTGTGTCCTACAAGTGACACACGATTCACGTAGGGCATACACCAGCTGGGGAGTCTGGATCTGTGCTATCTTTTTTGCTAAATTGTCTTTGTTTCTCGAAGGATATGGTTATGGGACACACTGCAACTCTGTACACAAACTAGTTGTGAATAAGGTGTCGTGGGCTCACTAGTTCTGCTAAGGAGTGGGGTAGGTGAGGTGTGACAGATATGGCTGCCATAATTTTTGTGACTAAATATTTTGATGGGGTTGTTAAAATATATTCGGTTAATGATGGCAGCAATATTACAAAATTACAATTGCAGCTGTAGTTTAAGAAATCTACCTACCAGATTGATTCCTATTGGATATAATTATTTTAGCACTAAGGACAATTAGGAATTTCTTAGATTAAAACATGGTCTATTTCATTAATCGACCACTGTAATATTATGACTTTACCTCTGAGGAAATTTAACTTAAGTTATTTAAATTAAGTTATTTAAATAAAATTATGCATCATAATTTTAAAATTAATTTGATAAATCCTTGCTGAGGATTAAATTTGCTTCCTGCTTATATTTCAGACTTCAGTTTGCTCATGCCATACACTGCTGAGCAATTTATGTGACCTTTCTTAAATTATCAGCAAATATTTGGTTTTAAACCCCATTAAGCTGAAGTAAGAGTGATTTATGAATAGCAGAACTGGAACTCACCTGGGAGGGAATTGAAATAGATAAAAGACAGGCTTTTACTCATTTTTCTACTGTAGCATTTTATTTGTTAGGCATAAAATTCATAAAACTGCAAGTGTAAGAAGATACACCAAACATCTGTCTTTATTTTATTTGTGTCTGGGTTTGTTGTTTGTTTTCATTGCGGTTTGTTTTGTGGGTTTTTTTTTTGACAAGTGCTGAAGGGATAATTGAAAGAGAGCTAATTCAGCAAGAAATCAAGCCACAGGCAAGGTGACATAAATCTCAAAGATGTTCCAGATGAACTTGAACTGTCTTGAAAAATACAAATAAATATGCAGACAAAAAACCCTTCAGGGACAGCTTTTGAATAACCAAACTTATCCACTTCAGCACTCCAGTACTAGCAGGAGCAACAGCAACAGTAGATTGCAAATCAGGAGCTGGGGTGTTTAAAAAAAACCACCAAAAAATCACAAAACCTCTTCACCTAATCTTTTTGAAGCAAGTTTTAATGTTTTAATTAGGAGGCTGGGTGTTGCCAGTGCTTAGTGTGTTCTAGTACTTCTGTCGCTGTGGTTTCCAACGGAGCTGGATCTGCCGTAGTAGTGGTGGAAAGTTATTCTGTGCTCAATAGGTCTAGTGTTCACCAGATTAAATTCTGGGTTTTACTACTCTGCAAAGAATAAAATAAATCTGTCTTTTAGATTTATATTCTACAGTATATACCCTAATACTTATATGACAGTTGTATTTTACTGTATTTACAGGTTTGGGTAAATAACCAAAACCTATGTTGGCTAAAAGAGCAATTACAGAAGACAGTCCGTTTACAACTAAGATGTTGTAAACAAACTCTAAAACCTAGTGAGTATAGAATGTAATAATTCCAGACATTTGATTGTCTGCCTGTAATTTTGTTTTGGTATGTTTTCATATTTAAATATTCTGTATGAAAGATAACAATTATTCAGTGGCATGAGTAATCAGAAGCTTGAGGAGCTGTGGATTAACTGTAGACGGAGCATTCCAGGGCAGAAGATAAAGCTTTATCCTCTGTCTGTGTCCGTGTTGAATGCACATCCTCAAAGCTTGAAGAAACCGCTATGATATGTTCAGTGAACCATTACTAACCGCCTAACAGGGGACGAGTTTGCTTTTTAGCTTTTCACTAATAGCAGATGAAAGCAGTATTTTCTGAGTATGGAGGTTCTTCTACTTTGTATATAAATCAGTATTATGGAAAGTCAGCATTTTTAAAAAGTAACACCATCTTTTCTTATTTATCCTTAATGAGCTAACATTTTCTTCCCTGCATATATTGGATGAAGGAGACCGACCAATATGCACTGAAGTAAATGTCATCTGAAATAATTTTTGTACTTGGACCTTGTTAAGTTCCAGACCCTCACCTGCCAACAGCTCCTACCGTTCTCTGCATGCAGCAGCTACGCTGGACGTACCCTTTGGAGAGTGCCAAGCGTCACAGTGGCTGATTTCAATTGGCTGATCGTATTCTTTTCTTCTTGATAAATTTGCTGATTATTACGATGATCGCTCCTTCCTTTGTTCTGCCTCATAGTTACCGGCAAGCCTGAGACAATGTGACTGATTTTAAAGTGTGTGTTTCTGGCTATATCTGTTGATTGCTTTGTCATGGATTTGGGGATTTAGAGGTGCGTGACGTTAATTTAGTCAGTCTGTAGATGGATAGTCATTAGCTGACTACTTCTGTAAGCCTATAGCATGGTTTGTTAAAATGCTTAATGTAAGGTCATATAAGCAAATTTAGCAAGCGTGGTGTATAATCACAAGGGATTTTTAAAGTGGTGTAAGAAGGAACCACACCTTCTTCCTGGGGTTGAAAAATCTCACAGGCAGAAACTACAACAGTAAGACAATTAATTCATTGCAGAACTGGAAATAGCAGCAATAGTTTTACCTTTTGTAGTGCTATAAAATTTTTACAACCTTCATAAAGATGTTTTACTTACTTGTTTAGTTACACTTGACAGAAAAAGAAAATGTTACAACATGGCCATACTAGAAGGGTAAGTCTGCAGGTTAAATACATCTGTGGTACACATTATAGTCAGTCCCTCCTAACTGACAATCAGCATTTCATCTTTGAAATTCAGGTGCTTGTGCTGTCTGAGAGGAAAACAGAACTTTCATCCTAGTCATAAGGTATTTTTGGACTGTGGAAACAGCAGTGGTGTTCTGCTTCACAGGACAAAGAGGCTGATGTTTCCAGAGTTCCGAGAAGCTGCTGCTGTAACAAAGATCTCAAAAGGAACAAAAAAATGGCACCATGTGGCATTTTTCCCACTAACAGTGACTGTTACAATGATGGAGGACATGAACTTTGTCCACTCTCATTAGAGACCAAAGAGTTCACCATTGTCACTGGTTTCTCAGTGTAGGTTTTATTTCTTGATGTATTTAATGCTCTCTATTTTCATATCTCATCAATCCGATGAGATTGCTGAGTTTTGAATAATCATCTGGGCAGCAGAAGAACCATTAGAAGATCCTTCCTACTGTGTGTCTGGGAGTATGAACCCTAATCAAGAGACAATGTGGATAGCTTCTGAAGAATGTAGAATTACGTGTATGGAAAACATACTGCAGGTACCCAGGTACTGATTCAATGTCTCTCTGTCACTTAGTGCAATACAGAAACTTCTACCCAAGCAAGCATTACTGTGTATAAAATGATTTCATTAAATACTGTGCATTTAAAAAATAATTTCAATAATCTCAAATGCTTTCCCCTCCCTCCCTCAGTTTTGCCCTGCAATTCAGTGGTTCAAACCAGAGCTGATTTATATGAAAAAGCTTTCTGAACATCCTTGGAGTTAGGAAGGGTTTGGCTTCAAGTTTGACGTTCATGTTCATCATTCGTTTCTGAGATTGAATAACAACAAAAGCAGCTGTGACTGCCCTCTGTGGGCACTCTCAGTCTCTCCTTGACATTGACAGCTTGCAGTAATCTTTGTTTATTTATCTTAGATGAGAAGCATGTTGATATTCAAGCATAAACCCATGTGAAATAGGCCTGGACTAAGTTTCGGATTTGAAGTTCTTACAATTTAGATACCATTTAGATAAAAAAAATGTGTAGTGCATTGTTGGTGCTTATGACCAAATATGTCTGAATTTTTGTAGAAATTCCAGTGAAACTCAGGAGAAACCACAAAGGTCAAACTGTGAGTAGAATAAAGGGAAGAAATACATGGTTTTGAGCAGGCAGTTCAGCACTTTAACACTTCACTTGAGCTAGTAATGCTTTACTCCTTGAAAAATCATAGTTTTCTTCCCTTAGCATTTGGCCATTACTGGGACAGGACTGTGTCATGAAGGAAGATGCCTGGTACCTATTTCCAAGAAGTTGCAGTGCCTTTCAGTCGAATCACACCAAATAATTTTACCAAGAGCTGAACTTTTGATTAACCAGCCTGATAAGCAATATGAATATGAAACAGTTTTTCAGTAATTATTACTTTTTTAAACATTTGGACATATGATCTGTTATTGGAACTACAATGATATTCTGAATCAACATTATAATACGAAAATTTCGCATTTTAAAAGGGTCTTCAGTAAATTCAAAAGGGTGGTTTCAGGCTATTCTACTTGTCTTCTTTCTGGAAGAAAATATAATACAGGAACAAATCTGATTTTGTCCTCTTTAGACGGATATTCTGCTCTCTTAAATTTTGCCACTCTTTGAATTCTACATTCTTTTTTTTTATTATTTCCTTAGTTGGGTACTTTGATCTTTTAAAGGCCCTGTTGTGCTTCTGTCAGAGATTCCTTTCAGTAAGACTTGGCTTTCCTTTTCTATTATGTTGTCATTAGTGTTTGTGTTACAGCAATGCTTCCAGACTCAGATAAAGAGCAAAGCCTTATTGTGCCAAAAACACATGATAATAAATACGAAGAGCATTTGTTTACACTCAGAAGACATATACACAATAGGAAAAGAAAGGTTTGTGCAGCTGATCTGTTGATAGGAATCTTGTTTCCAGAGAGCTACTTTGTTTTCTTCTTAGCGGGTAGAGTTTGAATATTTTGTTTTTATTCAAACTTAAAAATTCTTTTGCTGTTTTTGAGAGCTCTGGGGGTTCATTGAATTAATAATTGCACGCAGTCTTTATTGTCTACAGCAGCTGTTCAAATCCAGCCCAGGTTGGAGTCAGGCTCAGACTACTGTGGTCCGATTGATGACTGTTGGGAGTAAAATTATTAGGTGTTATGTGCTTAGAGACTTACAAAGCTTGCTCTGCGGAAATACCGATAAACATAGACAATATGAAGAAGATAGATCTCTGTCAACATCATAGTGAGTATGAGCTGCACACCCCTGCTATACATAGGCACACACAATTAGGTCCTAAGCTGCCTCAGATGAAATTCCAGAGTTTGCATGCAGGCACTGGAATAAAGGATATTGCCATTTCTGAAGCATTAATTAGATCTGCAGATTTTGTAGGATATAAGCTTACCATGCTCTACGTGTTCTGTCAGTTAAGACCTGGACTGTAATTACAACATTTTTCATAAAACTAAATTCATTTAAGTTTGAAGTGACCTATAACATTTTAAAGTACATTAGACACTAAGCCTCTGTGAGAGACATAAAACTGGTAAGTCTGTATGTCAGTACTTGGTACTTATTTGAAAGATACTGTTAAACTGCTAAACTGCTATTAGATGAAAAAGCCAACATTCTTCTGGCTTTCAGAGTGGCTGTGACAAGGTATTTTTATAGTAGGAATTAATAGCTTGAAACTCTTAGGATAAAATTGCAAGTTAGCTAAAAATGTATTAGTACACAATTTTTAGTTTATGGAAATCGTGACTTAAGGATGAGTTCTCTTTAGACAATTTTGGTAGAGCGTCTCTTGTAAGTCAAAAGAGGCATGAGATAAATTTTAAGTCTGCTATTCCTTAAGCAACAAGGCTGTCCTTATATTATACAAGCGTGTCACAATTTAGGGTCAGGGCAGCCCACTAGACCTATAACAGACACTCTCTGTTAACCCTCCTCCCTCCCAAAGGGGAAGAGAAAGGGAATAAGGGAGAGAGACTTATCGATTAGAAAAGGGATCTAGAACAGCTTTAATGAAAATGAAAATAATAATACCAGAAAATATACAAATATACACAAAACCAGTATTGAAGCCAGCCCCCAAAGCTCCCTCGATGGTAATTACATCACTGTCACCACCGATGCTGTGGAGCAGGCCCCAGGAAAGTCCAAGATTGTGCCCAGCAGCAGACATGAACAGAGTTCAGGATCTGGATTCTGGTACTGGATTTAGGAACACACATATTGGGATTGAAGGCAGAAAGTACAGAGTCCTCCTTGGACGCTGGCAATTGGAGAAGCCAGGAGGAAGAGCTGAGAGCAGCGTTCCACCCTCATGATCTCCCAGCTTTATGCTGAATGTGATGTATATGGGATGGAAACCTCGCTGGTCAGTTTGGGGTCACCTGCCCTGTCTGCTCCTTCCTGCAGGAGCGACCTCCTAGTTTCTGCAACCCCCGACACTGTACACAAGATCTGCACACCAGTCCTTGGTAGTAGCTCTAACCATGGAGCATTATTACTGCTAGGAGTAGACACTGCCTGTGAAAACAGGCTGGTGACTTTAGAAAGGGCAATTAGTTAGAAGAATTGAGTTGAAAAGTAAAATCACTGAATAGAATTAGTTCTATTCTCACTCAAACCAGGACGAAGTGAAAGAAAGAAGAATGTAGCTTGACAGGGGAAGCAAGGGTAGGGGACAAGCAAGTAAAATATTTTTAACTGAAGTATTATACACTTTCCCTAGCTCTGTTTTTGTTTAATTGCTTCCTTCTCCTTGCCTGAAAGAGGATGGAGTTAATACTGCTAGTAATTCACACTTGGCAGAGATTTTGTTTGCAGCCAGAAACATGAGGAACATAATGATTTTACCTGAATTGTGTAATAAATTTGTAATGTAGACAAAACTTAGACCTTCAGTACATTTGTTGCTGGCTACCTTGTCGTCTTTTGTACTCTGATAGGAAATTCAACTACAGATCCCTCTCCTTCATTCTCTGACATCTTTTCTACCGTCTCTGTTGTTACTATTATTATATATGAAGGGTGGAATGGGATAAAATGGGGGAGAGGGGGTGCCTTATTCAATTAACCTCTTGCACTTTCACATAATTTTGATACCATTAGAAAGAACGGAACTTTGCATAGAGCTATTTTGCAGAACTGACAGTGGAACTGGGACCAAAGAGCTGGCAGGATTATACTTATACTGATACTTTCTGCCCAAATTTCCACATAAATGTTGCTTAACTAGAGAGAGCGCACCTCTTCTTCACACTTTATATTTTATTTTAAATATATTGGGCTTGTATTTACTAGAAAGGTATCGCTATTGTAATAAAAATACTGACTATAATTCCTTTCTTCCTTTCCTTGTATGCAGTACTTTATCTGGAAAGAAAGTCCTTAAGCTCGGACTTAAGAACTTAGAGGAAGTATAGGATTTCTGGCAGGTAATTCATTCACTACTGACACTCAGTTATTAGATGCATTGTGCCAGCACTATTCTTAGTCAAATTTACAAGTTCCCAAATTCAGCACTTTTCAAAAGTTAGAACGTAACGACTGTTATTTTTAGCAACCATTACCTAAGGATGTCTGTGTGCTTACCTCAGGATAATGAAAAGCTGTAACTTGCTGTGCCTGCACAGGTATTCAAAGCAGGGGTGGATTGTAAGGGGAAAAGTTACAAAACTATTGCAAGAGAGAACAGTTCAAACTTGTGGTTCTGTCACGGTTTGGTCCTTACCTCACTCTTACTCCGGGGAGGACGTAAGATTTGCTGGTCTGATGTCTGACAGAAATGCAAATATCCTTTGAAGGGGAGATACATATGGTTATTTGTAATATTCTTACTCAGGAAGGTATATGCATATAAAAACGATTTCAGGTTAACCGACTTTATTTTGCTGTTAATCTCATTTTTTAGATGTTTATTCAATAATCAAACTGCCAAACAAAGTATCAGCCTGCAATAGACCACCTCTTGCTTTACAACTCAGCTTTTTCCAGTGCTCTTCTGGGAGGATATGTAAACATACATCCTTACAGTATCAGAACATCACAAATAACACTATAATAATACTGAAGATGCAACAAAAATGTAACTGTTGTCTGTAATGTACTCCTGAGAGCATTGTACTTCTCGGCTGCTTGGGGTAAAGTAATAAAAGCATCTGTTCCTCGGAGCTGTGTTGAAGATATTGGTAAAATCTGACTTGCTAATGGACTGTATTTGCTCTAATTTGGTATGCAATAAAGTAAATATTTGCATTTTAATAAAAGTAAAGAAATTGGGGTTAAATTGAATGTCACTGTTATGTCTAGCAGACTGTTCATTGTGGATTTAAGTCAGGATCAGACCCTATAAAGCCACTATGCAATTACAAAAAGCAATAGAATACCTAAAAATAGAGCGCAATGATTTTACACCGTACTTGTTATATGGATGAAAATTGTTTCCGCTGGGACTTTAAATGTCCTACCTTGCATTTAGATGCTGATATTTTCAATAAAGCTGTTAGAATAGCAGGGCAGAGACAGTCTTTACCAAGTCTGCTTCCTCAGACTGACAGCCTTTACACGGCAGATAGAGGAAGAGCCCTTTAGTGAACACTTAGTTTTCAACATTTATGAAACTGTCAATCTTAAGCAGACCCCCCCAGGAGATCACCTGGGGGCCCTTCCTGTGCCATGCAGGTGGCTGAACTCCATTTTAATGATCACTGAGATTTCTGCAGTCATAGACTCGCCTGTGAAATGAGGGGCTGGTTTTCTAGCTCCTAACGAACAGCTGTGGAACTAATTGTCATTCTCACCAGTTCTGGATGAGCAGACAAAGATGGCATGAGCTCTTGGAATAATCCAGCTGTGGGCTATCTTGGCCTGTTGTGTCTGAAACATAATAGTGAGTTAGAGCAAGAAAGCGTTTGTTACCCTGTTTTGTGTCAGTAGTGTGAAAATTGAGAAGTTCGCGCTGCAGGGTGGCTGACCCAGCTTCTCCTACTGGTTCTGAACCAATGTTAAAGAATAGAAAGGTTGTGAAGCTATCTCCTGATCCCTGCTGAGTGGAAAAGAACAGTTTGCAGAGGAGATACTCTTGTAAGATCACAGCACATCTGCCTTCATGACATGCCTTGCAAGGACGGGGCACTTTTTGAATTGTGCTGATGCCCTGCAGGCCTTAGAGTGGAGCAGTCTTTTTAAAAATCCATTTCATAGCATCTTTACCTGCTGGCTGTTATAACCTCCCATAGGCTCCGCAGTGCAGAAATATTTATAGATATTCTTGATGGATGTCCCATAAAGATCTGATCTTTCTCTGCCATTCTTGTTAAAGTTATTATTTGTATTATGACAAAGCTTAAATATTCCAGTCATGAACTAGCTCGAATGGAATCTACGGATTTCGAATATAGTATCTCTGTGTTGCAGAATGACAAAAAGGAGACAATGAGAAGTAAAACAACGGGCCTCAATATAGACCTGTTTAGTAGCTGAGAAGGAAAGAGCATCCAGAAATCCTGTATTTTAATATTCGATCTGATACTGTGTTACAGATGGTTATGGAATGCTTTTGTGAAAATGGTAATTAGGTTCCTTCTGTTATTCATTTGATTGTCTGGTATTTGTGCTGTGGAGTGACTTTATGTTCACATCCACTTAATACTGTTTAAAAAATTCCATTAGTGCATTAGAACAAAATAAACCTTTACAAAGCATTGTCTTTGTGCTTCCTTGCTTCGATGTGATCCAGAACAGTGAAGGAAGACAGATGTCATATCCTTTCTTTAATTTGTGCTCTGTGTTTGAGTCTTCTGTGTGAGCACTATTGCTCTCCCCCAGATAAAACTTAAAGCTCTATAGGTGAACTTAGCAGCTTCAGCTGTAGGTCATTTTTTTTCATCTGAAATCAATTTTCTAGACATTTTCTTTATCTAGTTGCATTTATATACGTAACAGACTGCTAAATAATTCTAGAGGTTTGTGTAACTTGTTTTTGAATGACTTAAAATGTTTTGGTTATAGGTTTGTGTTATAAAAATTTTAACTATGAACTCCATTTCTAAGTGACTTCTCTTAAGTGACTAGAGCCTGTAGAGACACAAGCAAGGGTGGATTTTAACAGGAGATTTGAAAGAAATTGAATGTGAAAAATTGGGCCAAAAGCCTTAGTATATTTATGGTGGCTGTGTTCTAAGCCACACTTTCCGAGGAGGTTTTGGATGTCAAGTAGCTCAAATAATTAAAAGTAGATTGAAAAGATATATTAGAAAATATTTTTCTGTCTGTTTCTACTTTCCGGTTTTTCACAGGCTTGCACTGCACCTCTGACTCCTGTGGTCTACGTTGTTCAATTAGGAGATTTTCTGAGTCATTAAATAATCATCTCCCTTTGATCTCATAACGTCTTTAATTCAGCAGCTGATACTCCCCAGTAACTCAAGTTAGCTCTAGCAGATTCTATTAGAGTGGGCTTGAAAGTTAATGAAAATAACTCTTGTGTTCTGAAAACCCTGGGTACATCTCCAGCCCCTCTTTCCCTGCTACCAATTAGGACCAATTCTACGTGTCAGCTTTAGCAAAGGATATATGGTGGAAAAACCAGCCAAGTGAGCACCATAGCGACAAGCTGTAGCCACCCGTTAGTGGCAGTAGGTGTAGGAGCATTAACCTCTGCAATAAAGAAGGATGCACTTAGACTAGGTCTTATTTGGGGCCATGGAGTGATTCCATGCATGATGTTCTCTTGTTCCTTTTAGGTGGAGGGAAAAGGGCTCGTGTGTTTGTAAGGTAAACAACTTGTTTCCACTTGGGCAATCACCAGAGCTCTTACCTTATAAGAAGAAGATTCAGCCTCCAGTTTTCTTCTTTTTTTCCCTGTCACCTGTGAGAGGAGACGAGAGGTGTTAAGAAGGGAAGTTGTCTCAGCCTCTCACAGCGTAATGAAGGTTTTCAGAAACCCTGGGAAGGGCAGAGTGCCTAATGGCTGGCAATTTCTAGGTATGGAGGCTGGCATGCACAGATGGAGACTGATGGAGACTCAGTCTTTAGGGGGAAGAAATAGCAATTCTCTGAGAATTACTATTATTATGTAGCACTCAGGAATATTGGTCCTAAACGAAGTGCTAGTAAGGAGCACGAGATCTTGACATTTCAGTGGCTTAACAGTGACTGGGAAAACAATTTGAGTCACTTGCTGCAGTTGAATTTCTAGGTGTGAGAATTTATTAACACTGGTAAAGGGAGCTTACTATTCTTCCTATAGCATCATCTGAGTTTTGGTTTCTGTGAGGTATTTTTATGTGCCCTGTTCACTGGCAAGACAAACTAAGAGTATTCTATGTAAAAATGATATTCTGTAATATCAAAATTGCATTTGAGAAGAAGGTGTCCATATGTAATAAACATAGTAAGGAGGAAAAGTACTAACAGAAAAAAATGAGCTTATCTTCTGTAGAAGAGCAACAGAATATATTTAGGAAGTAGGAAATTGAATAAAATTATTTAGGATTGAGCTTCCCAAGAGATGCAATCTATAGTTGCACCCTACAGAGGTATCTGTATTCCTGTAAACACAAGGAAGCTGATGACAGGTGCGTAGCTTCAGTGCTTGTTTTCCTATGCTTTAGTTCAGCCAAATCTAGAAGTCTGTACAGAGCAAAGCCTGCCTTATTTTCTCTGGGACTACAGTGGAAGAAACTATCTACTATGTACATTTATGTGTGTGCGACTTTGTAGGAGGATATATTGAATATTTATGGTGAGATGGTAATGATACGAGTATGATGTCTACCTAAGATTTTACATTTTCAATGCAAATGATGGATTGTGAATAAGGATTTTGAACATTTACTGATACAGGTATTTGCTTAACTAGATGCATCAGAGCAAAACTTAGAAAGGTGTACTTTCTTCCACGTGCTTATGTTATAGCAAAAGGTGTTTGTGATTAGCAGCATTTTGGTCTACAAGGTGGCCTCCTTTGCAGGCTTTCCTGGGGTTTTCCACAGGTAAACGTCAGGCAGCAGAATTTCTGTTGGCAAATTTGTAATGCTGTGTGTTAGTGCGGGACTCAAAGTGAGCAAGTTGCAGCCCTTTAGTATTGTGCTGTTTCGCCAGTTTCTCGTAAAACTCTACTTTCCATAACCATGTCAAGATTTCCTCTTGAGCTAAGTCAGAAAGCCGAGGTCATTAGCTGAATCAGGGTGTTCCTCGTTCAAAATAGAAGTATACTGTATGTATCCTAACACGTATACCATCTGGCAGCTTCATGTGATCTCCCAGAAATAAATTAAAGATCTTAATTTAATCTCTACCACAGAAATTACTATTACCGTTGTGTACCTCAGCAGGGACAGGGATTGACTGTTGCTTGTTTTTCAGCCAGTTTTCTTCTCTCTAGGACCCGAATGCTGCGCTTGCTAAAGTTGATTGAAAGTTTCCATTGTTTTCAGAGGATATTGTATCAAACCGCTGGATGATTCTTACAGCCAAGAACAGAGGCAGTATTATTTTTCAATTAGTTAGTTACTCAGTTTACTTTTCTTCACAAGCCTTGCCGTTAGTGCCTTTGTCCGCTTTATGTTCTCAATTATCCCTCCCTCTTTTAGATTTCGTCTCCTGGGTAAATCACCTGAATATAAACTGTAATTGGTTTTTCAGGCTTGGGTTTTTTTGATCTTTTGCATGAATTCTCTTAAGAAACTGATTCTTTATTTATTTATGTCCATGGGAAAATATCATTCCAAGAAAAGGGTGAAGAGATATGAAAGACCAATTTGTTCTATCAAAAGCACACGTATATTTAATTTAGACCAGAAACTGTGACTGGAAAGTGAGTCTGTTTCTGAGAGTTCACTGATTCCTTTGTTTCCTTTCTAGTTTCACAGCAGATTTTTTTGTTATGCTTTGCTTTGTTTTGTTTTTTAAGATCTGCATAAATTTTCACCATGGGTTTCCTTCCTTGTTATTACCAGTCAGCCCCCTGATCAAGCACCAAGGTTGTGTTCTTGCTAAGTCTGTGGAATAGGAAATCCAATATGTGATAATTAACATAATATGCTTCTAAGTGTTGTGATATTTAGTGGGTAGACTTACATCATGAGGACCTTTCTTGTCTGGAATTTGTGATGAAGATGAATCATTCTTTGGGGAAAGGTTATAGTCATGTTGCAAATCACACTCTAAAATGAAACACAAAAAAATCCAGCAGTGGTAACTACCTACCATGAGGAATTTGAACTATATAGTTCTATTGTGATTTGTCATCCACACAAGATGAGCTTTTTAGAATGTTTAAGGTGAAGGTGTGGAGGCAGAGATAGCCAAATCTGTTAACTACTTCAAGTAGTGAAGTTAAATGAAAGTAAATAAATATGCTCTGTGTGAGGTGGAAAGACTCCTAGAATCAAGAAGATGGAATTCACTGCAGCGCAGCTGTGTGGGAGTAGGTAGGCATTGGAGTAGTAAGATCCACATGGTTTTAAAAAATAGGGCTTACTTTAATTATTTGACAGATGAAAATGAATTTGCATTAAATATGCCCCTCAAATACTTTTTATAATTTAACTTTGGTTGATGTAGCTCCAAGATGCAGCAAGGGATGCAGATGAACTGTTTATGCAATTGTCTAGCTTCGAGAAATAGATACTGCTGGAAATTAATCTCTTGCATGACCTGGAGAAAAGGAAGAGAGATTTTTGAGAAAAAGCATTGGAAGAAAAGAAGAAAGCCAGCTAAGAAACGGGAAAGCAGTGAAAAAAGCAAAATGCCTTTAGAAATAACTACTCCGAATCAACATCACATAAATTTCTGCCTCTGCCAGCTGCCCACTCACTTTCTCTTTTAATAGAAAGAATCATCTTGGGTCTGAAACAAGTAGTGTGGGGAGCCATGGATTTACTAAGGAAGTGAGTTTCCTGTCTCAGTGGGTTTGAGCTTGCAATGTTGACTTCATAATGGATTTGATCTCTATGTATATAACATATCGAAAATGGTAGAAGAACCCTTTTATTTTTCCAAGGACGCTTCTCGAATGTAGAAGTGAAGCTTCCGTAATAGCTTTATTATTACCTTTCTGAATGCATCAGTAATGCAACTTAGCTCTTTAAGAACTCTTTTATAGACATTCATTTAGTCTCACAATGCTTCTGTGAGGGAGGCAGTAATATAATCTACGTTTTGTAGACAGAAATCTGAAGCACCAGCTAAGACAACAAGTGATTTGTCCCACGCCTCTTAAAAAGCCCCTGGAGTAGAGTCATGCTCAGAACCTGAACAAACCCCGCGCCGTGTCCTGTGCTCATTGCTCATAGCCAAGCTGTCTGTCAACTGAGGCAGGTCTAGGGACTGACAGGAGACTTGAAGAGATGGTTTGTTCTCCGAAAAAAATTGCTGAGGTGACTAAAATGAAATTGGGGGTTTTACTGACATCTGTTATTTCTGTTCCTTTCTTTTTAGCTGGTGTTGCCGGAGTACTCCATCCATAGTCTTTTCTGCATAATGTTTTTGTGCGCTCAAGAGTGGCTCACACTGGGGTTAAACGTCCCTTTGCTTTTCTATCACTTCTGGAGGTAAGCCCGTCTTTTATATGCTGACTGCTTCTTAGCCTTATTTGCCAACTCAGCACGTGCGCAGAATGTTTGAAGTGCAGTGATAGGAGTATGGCTGAATGTCTTTTGCCTAGAAGCTTTCACCTGTAAGCAGCTGCAATTTACATTTCCAGAGAAAAAGTAAATATTTTTCGTTAACAGTTAGGATGGGTAAAGAAAACACAGAATAATACAAATGTGGCTTTTAGTTACTAACTGAAATAAATATTCTGAAGAGCATTAGGGTGCACTCACCACAACTGAATGAAAACTTGGAAATTAAATAGGCTGAACTCTTCAAGTCAAACTTTGTGAGGCTCTAGATACCTCACAGATAGGGAGTTGTAACGCGGTTCGTATCTGGAAGATTTTGGACCTGTTCATTCAGCCCTCACAAGAAAACCTTACCATCAAATTTGTGAAACAGAGACTGGGCAGGTTGACAGAATTTTGCTTCTCCTCTTTGGCAGCTTTATGCTTTGCGTTTGGTTGTCTGCTTTTTTCGGTGTAAAATAAGTGATTTGGTGCTGTAAAACAGAGACTTTCTGTTCTGCAAAAGAAGTCTCTGCTAGAGACTCTTGGAGTAGGGATTGCAGTAGATGAAGAGCTGCTGCCCTCACTCTCCCCATGTGAAAAAGTGGGGAGTGTTTCCCTGTCTGTCTCTCTGCTCTGTGCTTATAGTCAGTGAAGGGCTTTCAGGGTTGATCACGTAAGACCTGCTGATGAGTCACTTCGTTATTTTGTGGACAGGCAGTGCAGCTGCTGCTGCTGCATCTTTCTCTGCATTCCAGTGGAGAACCAGCCTTCTTTTGCCTCTGAAGATAACCAAGAGACAGCATTTCTTGTTGTTGTCAGTCTGAAGTCTTCCCTGGTTTTGCATTTCCACAATGTTTGTAAAAGCACAGATGATTTTTGTGAGAGTCTCTTAATGTTACAAAGACACATATGGTGGCAGATGTCTCCTGTTGCAAAGTAGCTTGAAGAATAACTCTGTAAAGAAGGGAAACCTGTTATCTCAACCAGCAACTAAGAAATAGTAGCTTTTTTTATACTGCTTTCTGCAAAAGCTTGATAGTCATGCAGAGTCATATAATAAAGTGTATTATTCAGAAGTTAGTGTGGCAGTATAGTTCTCAGAAAGCTAAATGAAGTGAAGCTATGGGTGCTTTTCTCCCTATTGATTGGGTGCAATAAAAATAATACTGGTTTATGGAGCTATTTTCCTAAGGGTTAACAACCCAAGTGTAACAATAATGCCAGTTTAAAAAGTTTTTAAAAACAAATTTTAAAAATTGTATTTTATATCCAAGGGAAAATGGGAAAATGTCGTCTTCTCCATGATTCTCCATATCTTTTGTTACAGTTACTCCATAATTTCTGCTGGTACCATAGACGAGCTTGAGTTCATTGTGTAAAGCTCTGCACAAAACCATGGGAAGATACTCTGTAGTATCTTCATCCCATGAAGATAATGAAACAAGGTTTCACCAGGGGTCTCTGTAAAAAAATTGGTAGTGTTATTATAGATTGTAAGTGGATGTGGCTAATACCGGAATGGAGGAAGGCAAAGTTAATATGAGAACATCTACTTTCCAAGTTTACTGCTGATGGCTTGTTTGGGTGTTTTTATCTCTGTCTAGCTGTTATTCTGTCTATGTACCTATTAGCAAACTCAGCAATCTTCAGTGTTTACGTTACAATTTCAAAGCCACAGAAATAACGATATTTCATCTGATTCCTGCTAATCTTAAAGCAGGTCATTAACTTTGCTGAGGACTTCCTTTTTTTGGTTTACTTTTGCTTTTTACTGCAAAGCAACTGAGACAAAAGCTCCTTTGCAAAAAAACCAAAAGCTATTCTGTCAAGATTTTCTTAAACTTCCAGTCATGGCTGAGATAATTATGAATTTCTCTGATGTAAGAAGAAAAACATTTTTTCCAGTTAAAATAATTTGAATGATAAATATTTGAGCGGTGCTATATGTAGAAAACATTAGTCAGCCAGCTCTTATATTACTCCATATTGACTTTTTTCCTTTTCAGAGTTGGAGGAACTAGGCTGTCTGTTGGTTGAGACTGTCCCCTTTCATCATGTCTGAAATCAGTTGTGTAGGTGCCGTTAAAGCCCAGTAATCCTTCCTCCATGCTGTGATCACAAGTTGCCACATATTGTCACTCACAGTATGTAAGTTATTAGTGAGTAAGCTGGAAAAAGATACATAGAAAGGGAGAACGTTTCAATCTAAAGAATTAATAGAACACAGAAAGTCTACATTTGTGAATTGTGTGGTTCTGTAAGAGTGATCTGCTTAGACTACTGTCCTACAATGTCTAGAAATACAGGCTTGAAGAAGAAAGGGAAATTCCTCCTATATCATGAAAGATGATTGTCTTCTGAGCTGGTGATCAGGAGAGTGTACATCTGCACATGTTTAATACAGAATATTAGAGTCATTCCAGATCTCTTCTGCTCTTTCAGGTATTTTCGTTGCCCAGCAGATAGCTCAGAGCTAGCATATGATCCACCTGCAGTCATGAATGCAGATACCTTGAGTTACTGTCAAAAAGAGGCCTGGTGTAAGCTAGCTTTCTATCTCCTTTCCTTCTTCTATTATCTGTACTGGTAAGTCCCGGTCCCTTCATTAAGGAAATAGCTGCTTTTCATTTGAGATGTGAAATTGTGTTTAGGAATGACGGGAACCTATCGACACATTTCCTTAGTTTTACAAAGCTTGCTTCTGACCTTGATTCAGGGAAACATGCCCACTTAGCAGCATGTTCTTTCATTTAAGGTAAGGCCTTGGCAGGATCCCTGTGCTTTTAGTCACCCCTGTAATCACACCGTAAAACTGTGTGGCGACAAAAATTAACACACTTTACATGGAAGTGTTATTTTTTGGTGCCTTTCTTGTACTATTTCTTCCATAACATATTTATTTGCACAGAGTGCCTTGTCTTTCATGCAGTAATCCCTCTGTGAGGCAGGTTTGTACACTGGTGGAAGAAGATAAATTTATTCCTCCTTTGATTACTGGTCTGTTATCTGTTCTGTTGTTCCCCAGATCTTGAGGAGTCATTCCTGCAGTTTGTTGTTTCTCAATATTATTTTTAAATACCATTGAGAACGAAGTTTTCTATCCACATGTGCATGTGTATGTGCCTGTGTCCACATACGTGAGAAAGAAGGGCCCAGACTCACAGCAGCTGCTGGGGGCCTCACACTAAGATGAGTTAGTACAAGAATTTAAGCACGAGTTTAACGTCCTGTAGCTTTGTGGGTTTGGGTTGAGCGCTTTTGCCTGCCAGACATCTTCACAGGACCAAGAGTGGAAAGCATGGCAGTTAGTTATGCTAGGCAAGCTCTGTTGGTAGTGGAAGGAGATGGCTGGAGAGAGAAGAATGAAGAGGTAGGGCTGGAGAGAGAAGCATTTTTAACTCCCATTTATGTGTTGACTAAAAGACACTGTCAAAGTCAGCTATGTACTGTGGTCTAGCGTTTCTGTTGGGATTTCACTGTGGTGTAGCTTCCTTTGAGTCCTGCTTCCTTCGAGTCCTGCTTCCTTCATTCTAAAATGTGGTCAGAATCCCAAAACCACTGCCTGGTGCTAAATAAAATAGTATTAATTACATTCAATTTTGCTGTGCTCTCGTGGGTATTGTCAGAATTAGAACTGCAGTAAGATGGAGCTGTGGCAATGCACTGCCATTTCTTCGCCTTTCACAGTTGTATTTACTATGTATGGATTCACTCCAGCTGGTGTCTGCATTTTATGTTTCTTCCCCTGCATATTTTTTTTCCAAAGGAAACAAAATAATGCAGTTTCATGGGAAATCTTGCTTGTCCTGCTGAGAGTTGCTGGTTGAAATTTTAAAGATCAAACACACTAAAGCAAAATGGTTTTGTTTCTTCAGTGTTAAAATTCAGACATCAGCCTGCACTTTAATAAGCTCAAACACAGCTTGTGGTGCAGTAGGATGTCGATAATGAATTTGTTATTTCTTGAGTGCTTTTTGATACCCATCTTGAATACACCATAATTAAGGTGCTTCAGAGAGATAGGAAGAATGCAAAGAAAAGCACAGGCCATTACAGTCAGACGTGAGGAACAGACAGTAAAGGGTTATAAAATTCAAAGCGCTCTGTATGCTTCAAAAGGATGCTTTCATATTGTGTCTTTCTTTTACATTCAGCATGATCTACACTTTGGTGAGCTCTTAACTGAAAGATCATCATTAAAGACTGAAAACAACAAAGGCTGGAGGTGCAAGGACGAGTAAGCCAAGTGATGCATGATCAAAAAAAAAAAAAATAGCAGAGAGGAAAACTTTGAACCCAAGAAGTAAACAGAGTACATGAAAGAGAGACTCGGCAAGAAGAATCAGAATACCATGGGAGAATGGTGGAGTTACCTGTGTTTATCTCCTGCTTCTCAATCTGTTACTTTTGAGAAAGTAAATGACTTTCAATACTCAGAACAATGAAAAAAAAATAAATGCAACAAGGTGGGCGAAGTTAGACAACTATTCACCCCTCCAGGGATAATGCTGCTTGGTTTCGTGGATTCATTATAAACTATCGTCCCTACTGTCTTCCAGGGAGCAAAGTTCCTCTTTTTAATGACTGTTCTGGATGGAGGGAGCAGAGGGCAAGTTCATCTTACACAGAAAGAACAGCTATACAGCACATTCCGAAAATGGGGGTCGTCTGGAATTCAGATAAAATGTGACCGTTCTGCAGGGATGTTCACATGACAGTAATCAAACAAGGATGTTGGATCTTGTGGAATTGCTTTAGTGTGGATTTTTTTTTCCTCCCATAACAACAATAACAAAAGAATTTACGGTTGCAGTGTTCTATTCATTAATGATACATTATTCCTGTAGGTGAACATCCAATATATTTATGTACTTCATTTGTTTTGCACCAGTAAGGTAGTGATACGTACAAACACATTGGGTCTGACCTGATCATGACAAGCACTTATCCAGAACTGTGTTCCTCTGACTGAAAAAAGGGGGACAAAAAAAAGGTAAAAGCTACAAAGCTACATAATTTAAGGAGGATTGTAACATAGGTATTATATTAATCATAATGCTGGATAACAAAATACTGAATCAGCTAATTGTGATCTGTAATTCCGTTTTGCACTTTTATTTCTGCTGTAAAATTTAAGCTGAAACAAATGTACAAAATGGTTTTGTCTTGTATGAAGTTTGTATTGAGAGATGTTCAGGTTTTTATAATTTGAAACTTTTTAAATTTTATCATGTAATTCTCATTTGAATTAATATAGATGTGCTGTATATCTTTATATATATGTATATACAAATACACATCTACATAAATACTCACAATCTAGTGATATTTTAGGTTAATCTGTTTGACAGGTCAAAGTCATCAAGTGTCCAGAACTGCTGCTAAATGTATTTCAGTGCTGAACCTGGCCTTCTGCAACGAAGTGACTGCATCAGTCGACAAGGGAAGACCTACGGATGTCATCTATCCGGACTTCTGCAAGGCCTTTGACANGAAGGATGTAGAGATATTGGAGCGCGTCCAGAGGAGGACCACCAAGATGATCAGGGGAATGGATCATCTCTCATGTGAAGACAGACTGAGAGAGTTGGGGCTGTTCAGCCTGGAGAAGAGAAGGCTCCAGGGAGACCTTCTTCTGACTTTCCAGTACCTGAAGGGGACCTGTATGAAGGCAGGGGAAGGTCTATTCAAAAAGGCTTGTACAGATAGGATGAGGAGCAATGGGTTCAAGCTAGGAAAGGATAGATTTAGGTTGGATATTAGAAAAAAGTTCTTTAACACAAGGGTGATAGATCACTGGAATGGGCTGCCCAGGGAGGTGGTGAAGGCCCCATCCCTGGAGTCATTGAAGGTCAGGCTGGATGATGCTCTAAGCAGCCTGACCTAGGTAGAGATGACCCTGCTTGTGTAGGGAGGTTGGACTAGATGACCTCTGGAGGTCCCTTCCAGCCTGAAACATTCTATGATTCCATAATTCTATGACCAGGGCTGGTTCCCTCAAAGCCACTAAGGTATTTCAATGCATTAAATGGTGTTCTGCATGGTAGGCAAGCCTATAAGTTCCAGATTAACATCAGTGCATGCAGAGACCACTTGGATCTTGTGCCATGACTGAGCTTATAAGGTATGTTGCCACCAGAGATGCTGCAGAGCCCAGTGCAGAGAGGTCCATCTGTACTGCTGGCTTGGTTACAGCTGGTCTTGTTAGCACTAGCTCGTTGCTGATCCTGTCAGATTTAGTCTGGCTATTGAGAGCCAATAGATTTTTCCTGTTCCAGACTCTGAGTCAGATTTTTTTAGTCTGGACACAGGACTTCAGCAGGACAGATGCAGTCTCATATTCAGCACTGCCTCTGTGCTAACATACCCTGTTTCAGAGCATGGCAGAGAAGCAATGGCTGAATGGAGTCATCTCATGTGTGGCAAGGTCCAACTCGACCTAGAATATCTGTCTGTGTACAGTACCAAACCTCTTCCTGGTTTGATCTGGCTACGGTAACAAAATCAGCCTGCAAAGCATGGTTGCTGAATGCAAAATGTCTGCTCCTGGGCCATGCCAACTGCCAAACTGTACCCTGCACATTGCTTGGAAGAATGCTAGCTGACTTACACTAAAATTATACCATGGGTCATTCTAACAATAGTTAGCTGACCTATTTGTCCCAGGTACTGATATTCTTTAATTTAGAGGTACAGACAGAGCCAGTAGATCTTACTGGAGGTAGTTTTAACTTCTTACAACGTAACATTCCCAGTTCTAGAAGCACACAAGTCTGCAAAATTAGATTACTTGGGAAGCTAATTTGGACTCTGATGGCTCATTAGTTTGGCTTTTACACACCACGGAAGTGGCTAAACTGCTTTTGAAACCACACTGACCCTGCAAGCAATATAGATGTATGTGCTTAGGGTGTGCTTGAGCTAAGAAATATCGCTGTGTCATTACGCAGATGACTGCTAGAGCTCTGCTGCCATGGTAGAAGTAATGCATAACTCATAAAGGACTGATGATTGTAGCTGAATTTCTTCTCTACGTCTTAACTAAAGCATCTAGTCCTACAGAAATGTAGGAACTAGATTCACAAGAACACATCACAGTGAATAACTTCTTGGTATCTTGCTACCTGATAAAACTCTCAGCTCTGAGCAGATCACTGAATCTTTCCATGCATTTCCCAGGATGCACAGGAGATGGGAAGAGATTATTTCACATTTCCTATATTTCAGATATGTGCTTTAAAGTCACTTTCATTGAAAGCTCTGGAATTTTTGTGTGAGGTTGGATGAGTGGAAGTATGACCACATCTTTCCTGAAAACACACAATTTTCAAATCCTGAGAGTTAGGTGTGACCTAAATTGCTAGCAGGTTAATTGCTTGCCTATAGGGCTGAGCAGAAGCTCTCTAAGTTTTTCTACCTGACATTGGCATCTAATTCTTTACTTTGCACAAGAGGCACTTACATATGTAGGTCTTCTGAATGCAGCTTCATATGACTTCAAGGTCAGGGAGCTTGAATGGATGTGCTTAGGTCAGTTGAAAATTCTCTGTTTCAGGTAACTTCATCAATATACTTACCAAACTCCACTTGAAAGCAAAAGAGATTCACACAGAATCACAGAATATCTTTGGTTGGAAGAGACCTTCACAGAATCACAGAATCTTCAAGATCATCTAGTCCAACCTTTGACCGTACACCGCAAGCTTGCCACTAAATCATGTCCCTAAGCACCAGGTCTACACTCCATTTAAATACCTCCAGGGATGGTGACTCCACCATGGCCCTGGCCAAGCTATTCCGATGTTTAATGACCCTTTCAGTGAAAAAATGTTTCCTAATGCCCAGTCTAAACCTCCCCTGGCACAGCTTGCAGCCACTCCCTCTGCTCCTGTCGCACGCCACCAGGAAGAAGAGGCTGCCCCCTCCTTGCTCCAACCCCCTTTCAGGTAGTTGTAGAGAGTGAGAAGGTCTCCCCTCAGCCTCCTCTTCAGACTAAACAACCCCAGCTCCCTCAGCTGCTCCTTGTAGGACTGGTGCTCTAGACCCTTCATGAGTCTCGTTGGCCTTCCCTGGACACACTCCAGCACTTCTATGTCCTTCTTGTAGTGAGGGGCCTAGAACTGAAAGCAATATTCAAGGTGTGGCCTCACCAGTGCCGAATACCGGGGGACAATCACCTCCCTATTCCTGCTGGCCACAAGTGAGGATGCCATTGGCCTTCTTGGCCACCTGGGCACACTCTTGACTCATTTAATTGACTATCAATCAACATTCTCAAGTCCCTTTCCAACTTGCAGCTCCCCAACCTCGCATCCTCAAGTCTGTATCTTACTAAGGGGTTGTTATGACTCGGGTGCAGGACCCAGCACTTGGCCTTGTTGAACCTCATACAATTAACCTTGGCCCAATGTTCTAACCTGTCTAGATCCCACTGTAAAGCCTCCCTACCCTCTAGCAGATCGACACGCCCACCCAGTTTGGTGTCATCTGCAAATTTACTGAGGGTACATTCGATCCCCTCATTTTGTTTGATTCCACCCCTGCTTATAAGCAAGCTTTTCCAGAATCTCATTGCTCTGATACCAAAAAGTTTTTTCTGCATTTCCAGAGTAAATTTAGTCCTGGGTAATTTATTCCACCTGCCTCTGAGCCAACATTAGCCTAAATACACCTTGTCTCATACTGCTAAAGATCCTGAGATGTATATAGAGAGAGCAATCCTTCCCAGCCTACATTCTGCTTGATGTGAACTTTTTTTCCATCCTGCCACAGAAAAGCTTTCCATTCTCCATGTCTTTAAAGGATCTATCTATTGTCTTTCCTGACAAATTCGTATTTCTTAGGAGTGGAATTGAACTTAATGTCCAGTGGGCTGCCCTGACCCTAAACCGTGCCAGTAAAGGCAGGCATCTCCAACCAGGACTCAAGAGTAATGAGAACTTCTAAGGTGCTGGAAGTATCAAGAAGATGCTAGTGCTTCGAACCTCACAGACAGCCAGAGTAAGATGCAGACTTCAGTACGTTCCTTGCTTTGCACTGTTGTCCAGATGGGTTGCGTTGTCTTGCTGGGTTACTGCAACAGACTACCGCTACTTGGCTGCAGCCCAGAGCCAAGCATGTAGGTGCTGCTGCTGCTGTAGTGTAGTGGCAGGTAGACTTCAAGACCGTATTCCTGCCATATTCAAATTAGTAATTTTCTTACAGTGACAGGATTGTCTCCCTGGATTTTCAAAGGGTACAGAAAAAAAAACAACCAACTGACCAAACAATTTTTTTCTTCTAAAGTCAAATAGACCTGTTCTATGACAGCAAGTCTATGTTTCCGATTAAAAGTCCAAAAATTTACCCTGGATTCTTCTGAGTTGTGACTGCATGATCTGGCCTCTGAACAGTTGTACTCACCTATAGTGGATGTTCTCAAGACCAGATTTGTCATTTTCTCTATTAGACTTGTCACCCATATCATAAGAGGAGAAGCATAAATAGAGGAAAGAAGACTGAGAGACAGAAGATACCTGTTGCCCTCAATCCCTGGCCGCATCTGGCTGAACATAAGCCAAGCGTACCTTGACCAAAGCAAGCAAAGAACTGTATAGCTGTTGATGAAGAACAGAAAAAATGCTCTCATTTTTAGTAACAGGGCAGTCTCTTCCTCTTGTCTAGCTTTTAAAGAAGAAATAATCTATGTTATCACTTTTGTTTCCAGTTCCTCCTTGTTAGTTGGTAGAGGCTAGAGATCTCCTCCTCAAGCCTGCTCCCTTCTTGTCTCTTCTGCTGGAAGGGTGAATGTTATTACTTGGGATCAGCAGTTTTCTTCTCTCACATGCTCTGGTGACACAGATAAATTCCACAAAAATCGTAAGAAAGCACATCATCTCCCTCTGCTCCTTCAAATAGGTGTGCAATGAGCACCCGCTTAAATAAATATGTATTTTCCTCATTTGCACCATCTGTAAAATGAGAATGGTGACACCTATCTTTCCACACATATAAGACTTCTTTTTTT
>VWZK01021390.1:27519-47516 GCA_013396935.1 Baryphthengus martii
TTTTTTGTAATAACTGTTGAATCTTCTTAAAGGAAAAATGTAGGAGATGGAAAGAAGTGGGAGAGAATGAGATCTGAACGAGCTGCTTACCAGAAGGGTGGGTACAGAGTGTGCTGGCCTGTAGCTACCTGTTTCTGGAACTGATGAAAAGGCAGCCCTGTTGGCAAGGTGTTGCTCTGTGGTTCTGCCCGTCCTATTTCTAATCAGGTAATTGCAGCAACGCTGAATAAAATTGTTGCCGCTATGACTGTTTCAATTTCAAATACAGCAAATCAACGCTCACAGCAGAATGCTTCGCCTACAAATAATTAACTGCACTTAAGCTGTCAGAAATGTTTTTCCATCTGTTTCCTTGGGCCATACTCTTGCTTTTGCACTAAGCCACTGAAAATGGAAGAAAAAGTTATTCAACCTACACCTTACAGGAACCTCACTGAGGTTTTTACGAGCTGGAACTGCTGTTGGCGTCGTGATTACTCACACATTAGTATGGTCGTGATTGCTCATACATTAGTACGGGTATTAGCCATCTATTGCTTTTTCTTTCTCCACTCTGTCTCCGCAAGAAATTTTTGTAAAAAAAAGAAAAATGAATGTATGGGGCATGATCCCAAATCTTTCAATTTGCTGGAGTTCATTTCCAAGGGACTTCAGTTATTGTCCATTACCGTAGAGCTACATAGGAAATAGTTTCACACTGGAAAGTGCCCTGAGTTTTGTCAGTAGGGGTCCTGTTCTTTAGATCTCGATTTCTCATCCATTTAACAACCATTCTCTTCCATTACAACAATGGAAGAGAAACATATATTTCAGAGGGATAACTGTAACGTTTCAGTGCTCATGCCAGACTGTCACATGAAGTTATCCCAACTTGGTAAAAATCTGTCTTTATGGAAATTAATGGAAATTTTGCCTCTTATTTCATGTAGCATTGTACAATTTCCACCAAAATGTCGATGGAAATTAAAAATAGGAAAAAAAAACCACAAAAGTAATAACTTTAGTTAATCAAAAATATTATTGGATGTTATATAAAACCTGGGTTGCTACAAATATAACAGGAAATCAAAAGGTCGAAATAAAGCAAGACTTTTTTTATTTGGGAAGCAACAAATATTATATTGGCTGCCATCTGTGCTTCACTGAACTTTACATCGGTGATCTCAATCCATATTCCTGCTCTGGTGAGTTTTTTGATCATTCATTGCTTGTGAACACATTGGTCTATTTTTGTTCTGCACAGAAATGCAGTTGTAGGTGGAAAGGAGGAAAAACTCTGCTCTAAAATACAGCATTCCTCTTATTTTCTTCCATAGCTTACCCTAGGAACATGCTATAACATAATTCTACTGATGTATCTCAGTGGTACACCTCAACCTGAGAAAGAAGCCATTTGCTGCAGATAATATTCTGTCACCACTTAATAAATCACAGTTCTAGAAATATTTTTAAGTGCTTATACAATTAAAGTAGTTATTGTCTTACCTTTAAATTGCTGGACAACTTCTCATGTAAGAGAAAATGTACTTCTGTGGCCCAATTCCATGACTTTCTGGGTAGTCAAGCTCTCAGTAAAGCTCTGAGGAATGTAAAGTGATTTTAATTTTTTTTTTTTTCTAATAATGTGACCCCATATTTAGGTCATGTATTATGGAAATGGATAGGAGGTTAAAAAGCCCAAATCGCTTCCTTAGTCCAAAGCTTGAATAAATGTTGCTCCCTTTTTTTCCCCCCCCGAAGCATCCCTAATATCACCAATCTCCTGACAAATCTGAAGAAAACAGACTATCCTGCTGTCCTGATGGTTTCAGTCTTGTTAAGCAGGTTTGCAAACGGTGATCATTAGCGTGAAACGCTGACTGGAGAGCATAGCTCCTACAGACCATGCCAAGAATTACGGAAATGTCTTGAGTAACACAGCAGAGATCCAGCCATAAGAATAGCTCTCACCTGTGCAGAGTCATATAGAGTACTTAGCAAATAATAGCACAAGTAATACACAGCACAAGCCATATAATACAAACAAACCAGTATTTATGCTCCATCTGTAGTACATTTTTTGTAAAACAGTATTTCGCTCGGTGTAAAAAGTGCTTGGTGTAAAAAGCCAGAAGATAGTCAGGCTACGGCAGTTAACAGCAATGCGGTTTGACCATAGTTATTTCTAAATATTTAAAATAATTACTGTTTCTGACAGACTTACTGATAGCTCGGAGTTATTGGAGGTGCAAATTGTGATGTTAATAGTAGCTTCAGCAATACTAGTTTCTTTTCAGCAATATTAGTTTCTTTTGGAATTAGGATCCGTATTTCTTTCTAAAACATATTTAATACATTTTCAGACCTCACCTTATTCTCAACATGTAGCAAATTTATATTTATTACAGAAAAAAAAACAACAAATTAAATGGAAATACAACGTGTAGCAAACACGGCAGTTTTCTTCAGCAAATTTCTAGAAAGCCTTGTTATTCCAAGGTAACTTGCAGGCTAGATGTCATTTATGGTGGATCTCTGGACCGACGAAGACCACTTGAATGCTGTCAACAACAGTTTTGCAAGCATCTGAGCAAATACAAGTATGGTTATGTCTTCCTACCTGCCCAGAAACACCTTATCATCTCGCCACATTTACTACAGAGCAGATGACACCCTTTTTGTCCCTTTGAATCACCCTTTCAGAAGGTAAAAACAGCATAGTGCAAAACTCTTAGCCATCTGCAGCCAATAATGTTGATCTGTCTTGCATTTAAAAGCACATGCCGGTCTCCAGCTGGAAAAATGCCATCAAGCAAGAGCAATTGTCACTGACCTGTTCTTGAGCTTCAGCTTTTGTCAGTTTGATGTGGGACTTTTTTGTGTGAAAGGAAGACATTTTCTGTGCCTCCTGACCCTTGGTTTTGGAAGCCTTGCTCCCAAACACCCTTTTGTTGGGTGCATTTTAGTACCTATCAGAGTGTACTAAATCCATGTGTTTGAAATGTATTTCTCCTCAGGTACGATTTTCAACATTCCCGCTCTTTTAGTGCTGAGTAGTCATCCAGCCATAACGAGGTATATAAACAAATTGTAAAGTTGTGTAAAATAACCAGTGAAGGAGGGCTCTTATATCTCCTTTCTTACAAAAGCAATGGGAACACTGAAAGAAAACTGAGAAGCAAAGATGTGAAAAGCGAAAGGCAATATATGCCCCATTCTAATCAATAAACTTGTTATCACAAAATATGCAATTATCAGGACAACAAATATTCAGGATTGGTCCATATGAAGTTATACCCTTATATAGATAATGAACACCTGCATAGGTACCTTTGGAAGAACAAAACCATAGAAGAATTAGAAACCCACAACTCTCAGCAGCCATCCAATTGCCAGTGGTTTGAGTTCAGCAGTCTATTTACCCTGTGATCAGCTTATCTATTATAGAGTATTTTCCACCTTGTTCTGAAGTGTCTAGAGGTGACTGCTCTCAGATACAGCAACTGAAGCCAGATGGACCATTGCTACATTCATTCAAGGATTTGGATTCTGTTCTCAACTGACTGTAAATCCAGAACACCTATTGAATTAGAAACTGTATTTCAAATTATTAACTTCTCTTACTCTGACGGTAAAAATTTCAAAAGCTCCTAAATGACTTTGGAATGTAAGTCTAACTTTCACAAAATACCTGGATATTTCCTTCACGGAGCTAAGGATCCTAAGAACATCTTGAAAGTGAGATGGAAGGCTTCTCCGCATACCAAGACTTCAGTACACAAAAGAAAGCAGTAGGAGTTTGTCACGTGGCAGCTAGTTCTTGCCAGGTCCTTGTCTTTGCAATCCATCCACTACAGCCTTGTACAGCTAAGTCTGCAGTTTCACGGGTAGTTTGCACTGGAAGAGACCACAGTGGGAGTAACGCAGAATAGCTAATGTGCTCTTCAGTGCTTTGTTGCCCTTTAGATTCTCTTCCCCTGCAGGTGAAGTTTTAGACTCCGAAACACTTTAGGCACTTAAAAATGTTATTTGAGTGTGATCTGCTTGTTCCTGTTTACTACCTTGAGCCTCCTCTAATCAGCTAACCAGAAAGGATAGAAAAATAAGGCAAAGCCAGATAATCCCTCTTTAAGAAATGAAGGTCTCATGGGTGAGAAAATGAGAGTTCAATTCTTACCGATTACACAACGTTCCTTTGTCACTTTGGGCAGGCACTTAATCTCTCAGCTCACCGTCTCCTAACCGGAGGTGATAGCACTTCCTTTCTCCTTCATTTCGTCTGTCTTGTCGCTTTAGATTACGAACTCTTGTGAGGCACAGACATTTCTTGCCCTGAGTAATGCCTAGCACTGTGTAGCCGAAATTGGGAATTACAACGTCTAGATGCTATCATAATCATAAATAATTAATACTTTTTCTCATGGGAGGAAGCAACTGAATTCAGTGGAATTAATCAAAATGTATGTTCCGCTGTCGACAAGATCGGTACCTGACCTCGTATATTGCTGTGCCTTAGGGACTCCTGACTCCTAAGTGTGCTTTAGTCTCTGAATGCTGTAATTTGATGCTGTCAAAAAACACTAAATGTAAAAAAATCTGAACATCTCCCCATTTCAGTATTTTGCACCCTTCTCATCCTTTGCTTTACCCTTTAATCCTCTTCCTTTAGCACACGATGGCATCCTGTTTTGCTCATCTCTCCGTGTAGCAATAAAAGCAAACCCAGTGCAAGCTGAAACTAAAACAGTGTCACTGTTTCTAATCCTAATCATCTGTCTGCTTGCGGACATTTATTTGAGACTAAAATTAGCCTATTTTGGTTTTAACTAGGTGCAAAAGGAAAATGGCTATTCTGATAGAAATTCTTTTTATTCTGGGAGGGACCTCAAGCCACATGTGTTCAGGAATAGGATATTTTAGAATATTTATCTTCATTAGAACAAATTTGTAACTAGGCTAGATCTGAAGCATAGAAGTTGCCTCCATTTGGCAAAGGGTGGTAGATATTTATAAATATAACCTAGCTGCAAAACAGCAGAGCTATGTTCACAGACAGCGACACCCTTCAGTTGCAGGCACTAGTGTAAGCCCTTTCGTGGCGTGGAGTGATGCAGGGGGGCATCTGGCCTTCAAAACCAATGCATCTGGTTTTGCATTGCAGGGGCTGAGGAGTGTACAGAGGTTAACTCCATTATGGGACCAGTGTTTAGAATCAGAAGGGAAGCAAAACAACCTGGGAAGTTAGTACGTTGAACAGTGCAAAGTGGATTCATGTTTAACCCTTGTTCCTGCCGCCACAGTTTATATCACACTTGAATTTGGCCACTAATTATTTCAGTTCTAGATCCTTGAGTTCAACACTCAAGTAGACTGTTTTTTTTCATACGTATGTATTTTTCAAGAGGTTGCATGAGATGATCTATAAAGGAATCTTAAGTTTTCTTATATCCCTTTTATTATCCTTTTATAAGTTTTTAAATACTTCAGTATTTAACTTCATGTTCCTTCATACGAGCACACACACAAGCTATCTAGAAACTAAATAAATTCTTGTCTGTTGATATAAGGAACAAAAGACAGGGCTCCTCTGTTATCTCTGTGTGTCTACCACTTATAGCAGGTCCGAACAGTAGTATTACTTACTGGATTATACTTAGCAAGAAGAGGAAGTCGCATTTCTGGACTGTTGTGGTTTTTCTAACAAGTTAATTTAAAATTCATTTTTGACAAGTGCTACGGACGGGTTCAGAGATGCTGCTGTGGTCATTTTAAGCCACAGCACCTCAGGACATTTGAAAACCTTTTTTTTCAAGGGATGTTGAAGGCATTCCCTGTATGTGCTCATTCTCTGACGCTTAGGCCTTGAAAATCTAAATGCAGTTAGCCAGGTCTGCGCGGGAAAAAATTAAAGCTGATCAGTCCTGCCTGTCATTTAGAGCACTCTCATTCTTAGAGCAGCAGCATCCAGTGCATTGGCTTTGAATATCTGTAAAACAATTTGTCGCATTTTCTATCTGTATGTCTGCTTTAAGAGAGCAGGCAATATTCCTTTACGTTAATTATTAAATAAGATTGTTAAATTGTATTGGAAAATGTGAATCATTCTTTCAAAATCTGTTGCTTTTAAGCAGAAGCAGTATTTATCTTCCAAAAGCTGCCTGAAGTGGTAGCAGCGGCAGCAGGATTTTAATGCACCTCCTCTCATTCATCATTTGAAGTTTACAACGATAAATGATGAATCTTTGATGAACCTTATCAAGCTTTCTGCAGATTCTGATAGCAGTTTTATGAGCTTCAAAGAAGTTCAGAGACAATTCGTTATGACTGTATCTGCTTTTTGTCTATACGAGCACTCAGCCCAGTGCAAAGCACTGGTATGTCACCAGATTAGAAAGTCTTGTCCTTGTGTTTCTGGTGTAAATGAAAACCTATGTAGCAAACATTGGAAGGGTATTTTCCAGTGAAAACCCAATAAAAGCTGCTAGACTACAGGGATCCTTTTAAAGACTTTTTTTTTTATGTTGTTTTATTCTGATGAATCCATTGACTTAATCTAGAAACAATCTCTTTACCCAGAGCACCGAGAGGAATTACAAACTGGTGATGTTTTTTTCACGCAAGTCTAGAGCTCTGTTTTCTCTCTGCAACACATTTTAGCATCCATGAAACACCCTTCTAGCTCCAGCAGATATCTTGTTGCCAGAGCTTGGTACAAATCTTATTAGTGTATTCTCAGAGGAGGACATTGCTTTTCTCATTTCTTGTTTTGTTATCTTGTTTTTGTGCCTCACCCTGCTAGAGGCTAGAATCTTAACTACTGCATGCAAGCACTGACAACTCGAAGATCTGGAAAATTGTTTACTGTTAACGCAACCTTTGCAGTCACCAGTATGGTTGGCTACAAAAATAACCTGCCCTTTTGAAAGTTTGCCCTGGAACTTTATGATGTGCAGAAACTCTAGATACAGTTTCTGACCTGTATTAAGGCGTATCTGCAGTGCTGCATTGTTTCAAAGCTCTCATAAAGGCAGAGCAACTGATTTACAAAAGATTCCTGACACCTTGCAAAGCCCAAACGGAGCAGAGGTACTCTGCCGTGTCCTTGCCAATGATGGGGAGCAATGGGCTCTTGATAGGACTCATAGGATCATAGAATACCAGGTTGGAAGGGACCTCAAGGATCATCTAGTCCAACCTTTCAAGGTAAGAAATGTTTAAAGTGAGATGGCCCGGCACCCTGTCAAGTTGGGTTTTCAAACTGTCCAATGCTTCCCTTGGAAGATTATTCCAATGTCTGATTGTTCTCACAATGAAAGATTTTCTACTGGAGTCCAATTAGAATCTCCCCCGGAGTAACTTGTACCCGTTACCCTTTGTCTTTTCCATGTGACTCCTTCTAAAAAGGGAGTCTCATTCCTCTTGGTAGCCATATGTTATGTACTGATACATGGTAAAAAATCGGGCAACTTCTTTGCTTTGGCCTGCAATTCCGCACCAGAACCTTTACTTCTGACAAGCCACCTGAAAGGCCCATACACCCTCAAACAGAAATATTGCTCATCCTGATGTCTCAAGCCGAGAGGTACAGCATTGCAAGAGGGAGAGGAGAGACAGAACACAGAAATGAATGGGGAAAAGTAACTCCGGGGGGAAGCAGGACGGTTTGGAAAGTGTATAAGTAAGTTCTCAACCCATTTAACACTCATAGCAGATAAACTGGAATATTTACTAGCCCATCTATTTACTCAAGCAAAAGTGTCTTTCCGCCTCTGGAGTTTCTTTACCAGGTCCCATTGCAGCAGTTTATCCGTACTTACACAAGCAGCTTCGCTTCTCGAAGCTACTGCCCCTGCACCTCTGCTGACAAGATGGTCTTGTATGAGAGTTCCCTAACCCACATCAGGGGAAAATGTCACCTCACATTTACCAGCTCTTTGAACTCATATGGCAATAGTGAAGATTGTATTGTCTGGGGAGCATGCACGCATCTGCTGCCTCTGCTACTTCTGCTATGGTGTGGGCTGGGGAGGCACAAACAGAAACATCTGAAATCACGGCAGCTAAAGCCGCTCGTGCTTCCACTGGACTCACTGAAGACCCTACATGGAAAGTAATGACTCGTTTTTCTGGCACTTAAGGCATTGTGTGCGAGGTGGGAACGACAAAAGGCATTCAGGTGTAATCGAAACTGCCCTGGCCTTGAAATCTGGACTGAATCATTTTGGAGAGTCAGAGAATTTGGATCATCTCTTCATACTTTTGTTACTGGGACTGGAAGACAAAAGCAAGAAACAAAGCAAAAATCTGTTCTTCCCGAACAGGCAGTCCTCTTCCTCTGACCTGAGAAGGCCGGCTTGTTTCAGTTAATCAATGATACGTGTCGGTGGTCATCTGAACAAGCCCACCAGATCTTTGAGGGAGATCTTCTGTGTCATTGCTGCAGACGTGAGAAGCAGATGAACTATTATAGTCTGACAGAGGTTCAGTATGTGATCATGGTCAAATGGCCTAACATTTCTACTCTTCTGTTATTTCATCCTAACAATGAAGACTAAGACACTGTGTCTCTACACTGTAGTGTAAGGCTTATCTATAGTTTGTAAAGAAATTTGAATAGATCGTGTGACACATTTCACTAACAAAAGAAATAATTTTCTAACGAAAAGAGGCTGCATATTAAATACTTGACAGGAAAGCCCAGGTTTATTTCTGATTATGCTAATGACTGATTGTCAAAGAGGCATCACTTCATTTTCAAGAACACTGATTTTCCTCTCTCACTGAATTGGGTGAATGTTGAAATATCCAATTTTGTAATGAATATAGAAATTTCCAGATGGAAAATATCAGAGAGGAAAGAACATTACTGATATCACAGCTCACAAATGCTATGTACCTCAAAATCAAGGGATTTGGAATGGTTAACACATGGCACGTTCTATTACAAAAGCTGCCTTGGCAGCGGAAGCCTTTAAAATGGCATTGTTGATTGACTGGTTTTAAGACATTGTAAATCCTTATTTGCATAATAGCTCAACAAGTTCATCAGCTCAGCTCCTGTTTTTAAGAAATCTAATGCATTTTGTTAGCACTCTGAGCAGTTTATAGACCTGTGGGTTGCGATACATGGCCTAGAGAAGTCTTTGAGGTCTGACTGCATGATGGCTCTCAGGAATATACTAACTGGCTGACAGTTTTTGCCAGAATTACCTGGATTTATTCACATTCAGCAATTGAAGATGGAGACAATCGTAAAGAAGTGTGTAAAATAGTGCTCCTGTAATCCTCTGGTTTGGGTCAGTGAAGTTAATTCACTCGAGAATCTGTTTGAGAACGAAAACTCACGTAGCTAGTCCTGGTGACTGACAAGCGATCACTCATTTCAATTACCAAAGAGTAATTTTGCTCTCAGCAGCACAGCAAGTTGAGTTCTGACTTGTAGAAACAGTTTGTAATAGCAGATCAAAAATGCATTCATTTTCATTTAGAGTATATAGTGTATTAGGTGAGTTGGGTTTGCACAGTGGTGTAGCAATTCCATTACATTTCCAGCTCAAAAAAAGGGCAGTTAAAAGCAAAACCCATGACATGATAGCTATTTATTATGCTATCAGAAATTCTGGCTGAAATCTTAGCAAATCCTTAAGAAGATGTTATAGTTCTGTTCTCCAAGTTCCCAACTGTGGCTTCCAAGGTGGAACTTGGGTCTTTCACACCACTGATGTGCAAAAGCCAGAATTTCTAGGGCTCTTTAAAATCCTGGGTTAAAGAATATAGTTGATTTAGCATTGGCTTGGTTTGGATTTGGTTGGTGTAAGAGTATTTCACTTATTGTAGGAACTGCAAGTCCCTCCCTATCTCCATACCAGAAAACTTAAAGCCAATAGCTGCAAACTTTCAATATAACTGAAGTTGCGGTCTGAAATGACAGATTGAGTAGAATTAGTCTTCTTTTTAGACATTAAATTTATGGTCTGAACCCAAGCTCTGATAGATCTGAAACAACTCAATTTTATATTTATGTTTTGAGAAAACAATTTTGGTTTCACAATGAAGTCAAACTACTCGCTGGGTTATTTGCAATTTAAGAATGTTCTGCCTAGCTCTTAATTTGGTTTTCTGGTTTTCTAATTCCTTCCACTCATTTGAGGATACAGAAAAGGTAGAGCTACTGAATGCTGCCTTTGTTTCACTCTTCACTGCTAAGGCCTGTTCCCAGGAGTCCCAGACCTTTAAGACCACAGAGGAAGTCTGGAGGAAGGAAGATTTTGCCTCTGTTGATGAGGATTGGGTCAGAGATCAGTTAAATAAATTGAATATTCACAAGTGCGTGGGCCCTATGGGATGGACCTGTGAGTGCTGAGGGAGATGGAAGAGGTCATTGCTAGGCCACTCTCCGTAATCTTCGAAAGGTCCTGGAGAATGGGAGAGGTGCCTGAGGACTTGAGGAAGGCCAATGTCATTCCAATATTCAAAAAGGACAAGAAGGAGGACCCAGGTAACTATAGGCTGGTCAGCCTCACCTCCATCCCTGGAAATCTGATGGAACAGCTTGTTCTTGGTGCCATCTCAAAGCATGTTGAGGAAAGGAGGCTTATTATGAGGAGTCCACATGGATTCAATAAGGGAAAGTCCTGCTTGGCTAATCTGATAGCCTTTTATGACAGCGCAACCAGATGGATAGCTGAGGGGAGGGCAGTGGATGTGGTCTATTTCAACTTCAGCAAAGCTTTTGGTACTGTCTCCCATGGCATCCTGGCAGACAAACTTAAGAAGTGCGGATTGGATGATTGTGTGGTGAGATGGATTTGGAACTGGCTGAAGGACAGAGCCCAGAGAGTTGTGGTCAGTGGAGCAGACTCCAGCTGGAGGCCTGTGACTGGTGGTGTCCCTCAGGGGTCGGTACTGGCTCCAATGTTGTTTCATATTTTCATCAATGACCTGGACGAGGGGATGGAGGGGACCCTCAGCAAGTTCGCTGATGATACAAAACTGGGAGGAGTGGCTGACATGCCGNCATTAATGTTTATAAATATGGAAAGGGCGAGTGTCAGGAGGACAGAGCCAGGCTCTCCTTGGTGGTACCCAATGACAGGACAAGGGGCAATGGGTGCAAACTGGAGCAGAGGAGGTTCCGTATAAACACAAGGAATCGCTTTTTTACTGTGAGGATGACAGAGCCTGGAACAGGCTGCCCAGGGATGTTGTGGATTCTCCTTCTCTGGAGACTTTCAAAACCCGCCTGGACGCCTTCCTGTGTGACCTAGTCTAGGGTCCTGCTCTGGCAGGGGGGTTGGACTCAATGATCTTCCGAGGTCCCTTCCAGCCCCTAACATTCCGTGATTCTGTGATTTGAAGAGGGAAATGTGTATAAATACTTGCTGGAGACAAGAGATGAGAAATAAGAAAAAAGTGTTAGTTTCTCTATAAATATAAAAAATATGGTATTCTTGAAAATGTTTTCTCTACTTTTCTCTGTTGTTTTGGTAGTATCTTGGATAAAATCTCCTTGTTCATCTTCAGAAATGTGTTAATTGATGATTAGGCTGGTGTAGCCAAGGGACAGACTTGTTCCCTGATGGTTTTATTGCTGCTAAGCACCCTGTGGCACCCTGTGGTTTGCAAAAAGCCAAAAAGGGATATATTCTACTGCTAAAACCACTAAAACAGAAAACAAACAAAAAAACAAAACCAAACAAACCCCCAAACAAACAACCAAAAAAACCCCAAACAAAAAACCCACACAAAAGCAAAAAAATGCAGAGAAGAGTATAAGATACTACAACATGCTAAATCACATAAAACATGAGAATCACACCAAAAAAAACACCAAACAAGCAAAACCACACAAATGCTAAAACTGGGGGGAAAAGTACAGAAAATGGCAAAACCGCAAAGCTGCTAAAAGCTAAAAAAATGCTAAAAATGCAAAAAAAAAAAAAAGCTAAAGAGGCAAGAGTTCAATCTAAAGGGACAACTCAGCCCCTTCTCTGAAGCCTCTGAAGCATCCATCAATCTGGAAGACTGTATTGCCTGAATAATACCCACTTCTCTATACTGCAACCACTGTTTTATTTTGGTAGGATAGAGCAATTGTTTCTGTAGCACAGATAACTTCTACTACTAACATTTTGCTCCTACACGATACATCACTTCTGAGAACCTAGGGGACTTTCGATGTCTATCACTGTTATGATGAGGCTGCGACATGCCGAGTAGTACTGGCCCTTGCCACGGCTGATGAATTGGCTCAGCCAAGGGCTGCATTCCTGTAGCTTATTCCAGCAGCGGCATCACATCAGCACTTATCCCTGTTTCACACCTGCAGATCCAAGACGACAGTGAGGTGAAGGTCAAACCATCTGAACTTCAAAACGGGTCTCTGCAACTACTTTAAAAGTGCCATCTTACTGATTAGATATCTGCTGTCTACTCGAGGATTGTGCTCATGATACGAGTCATTCATCCCGTGAAGTGATGACATTTGACGTTCCTTGGACTAAACAGCAAGTAATGGAGGAATTAAACAAAGTCACCAGCTATGCCCTAAGCTATCACTATCAGCTATCCACTAAGCACAGCAAACATTCTCTGAGAGATTTAAAGAATAATGATGCTATTTGCCTAATTACCCGCTGTGTAGTTAACTGCTTCTTTTTACAGAAGAATTATTTTTAATGTAGATATGTGGTCACATAGGAGGCGATATCTTTTTCATCTTTTCTATTTCATCACTTACTGCCCTGCCACTGTTCCATTCTAGGTTCCCATGGAGTTTAATCCTCATGCCTCTAAAATATTGAAGACACTTGAGACACCAGGTCAATGTTGCCATGCACATAACGCATACTAATGCAGATACTGTGCTTCATAGGCCAGACTGAGTGATGAGACTTCCAGGAGGAGGAAGGATTGATCAGAAAACCCCTCTAGTGCTATACAAACACTGACAGCTTTATTATGATGTAAATGAAAGCAAAGGAAACAAAAGGTAAGAGTTTGTTAGGTTTCTTTTTTTTATGAATTAGGAAATACTACATAGGAAATGTAATTTTTAGTCTACGGTCTATATTACCTGTATGTCTAAATGCACCTGTACAGTTTCTGTAAACGTGATGTATCCATACAACCATGGCATAAGAAGGGGCTAGACAGAACACTTGTGTGAATGGCAAAATCCCTACAAACACTAATACGTGCAGCAGACTATGGTTTACTTCTTGGCATGCAAAATTGCCTAAGTGGAGTTTAGGGTTGCGTGACAGCAGTTACTGCTTCCAAAGATCTGCTGTTGTACTTTTGTATTACCACAATACCTGAGAATAACTCATAGATACTTGGTGCGTCTTCGCATTGCCTCACTGAACTAGAAGGACATCGTGATAAAGGTATCAACTCCGGCTCTACGCTCTGCACTCAGGAGGAAAGAATAAAGATGGAAAGAGAAACAGACAGGCAATCAGGCTAAATTAATTGATGGAGTAGAGCAAAAGCCCACTTAACAAGGGAGAAGAACAGGGGAGTAGAAAGGGAAATTTAAAATGATTAATAAATTTATTCTGCCTTTTCATGTTTCAGTTTCTCACTGGTCGTCTGAGTTCCAAGAAAACATAATTCCAAGGATGGATGCAGGGAAGCTTGAACGTATCAGAGCACAGGAGCAAAAGAATTGTGGCGAGTACAGTCCTGAACTTGAGTTTGCTGACTTCAATTGCTGATCAGCCTTGTCTCATGGCACAGAATAAATGATAGTTATAAGAACTGTAGGAGCTTGTTGCTAAGCCTGATTATTCTGTGTCTGCTATTTAATTAAATTTGCTTATAAATTCCACATTACATGACATTAAAGATAAGATCTGAAGTTGTTCTTAATTTGGTTTCTTTTCCCCTTTTGATCCACCAAAGTTTGTAAGCTCAGACCGCTTTATTATGCTTTTCTTCTCTGAGAAGCAGCTTGTAGTTAAATCTGTTATTTTTATTGTAACAGCCTGCTCCTTTCTAACTCATTCATGCACTGAAGCAAAGGGCTGAATATTCCACGGTGACTTAAACTTTGACTTGTTTTTATTAGGAATAACGGCTCTGACTAGATGTTTATGGAGATAATGGCATGGACCCTGTTGCACAGCAGCTGAACGGCTGCAGCAGTACAAAAGTTATCACACAGGATTTCCAGCCTTTGAGGACTGTATTTCTGATTTCAGATTTAACAGCTTGGAGGCTATACAGAAAATATCTGTGTGCAAGCATCTTGGAAATTTTTTCCCTACTAGGTCGAAACCTGTAGGTGGAAAATTTAGACAAAGGAGCATTTCAGAGAAACAAACAGGGCTCAGCTCTGTCACAAATCTGCACAGGGCTTTTGTCCATCCCCCCACTCCCAATTTTTTTGGCCATTAACTTCCACACGGCCTGAATTTTACTTAGAGAACTGAAGGGACTGAGCAATGGAAGGGACCACCTCTTTGGGAGTTTCGTGCTTCTTTACAGCTGTGGTTGGTTGGCGCTGCTGTTTCTTAGCTGCTTGAGTAGAAGTCTTAACATCACAGATTTCCATTTTGTGAAAAATCTTGCATTCTGTCATTAGTGTTTGCACTGAGTCAACATTTTTTTCTTCAAAAGAATTCATATACTTTTTGTGTATTATTTCCTCTTTGCCCGGACTGACTTGGAATTGTTTTATTCTTTTTATAGTTCTGGTGTTTTCATCCCTATCACAAATTGCAAATGATCAATGTTTATATGGCTTAATAAAACTCACTTTTTGTCTTTTACCAGAAAAAAATTGGATTTTTATGCATCAACATTAAAATCGATGCCTTCCCATGGAGGTATTTGAAAGATGTGTAGATGTGGTGCTCAGGGGTATGGTTTAGTGCTGGCCTGGCAGTGCGAGGTTAACGGTTGGAATTGATAATCTGAAGGGTCTCTTCTGACCAGAACAATTCTATGATTCTATGACAATGCAGTGACTCTGAAAAGCGCTTCTGCTATTGCTCTGCGTGTTCATGTTAATACTTTAATTGGCACTGACATGCACTGAGATAATGATTTTGGTCGACTAAAACCAATTTAGATATTTTATATATATATATATATGAGGAGCAAGAAGGTCCTACTAAAAAAAGTGAACAAAACAATAAGATAGAAAGTTCAAATACATTTATTAAAAAACTGTATTCAAAAAGGATGAGATTTTTGATGGGAGATCTACAATTTTCACCAAATAATAACACTAGGTGATAAAATAGGAACAACTTCACTTCAGTTACATCTCTAATTTTAATTTCGACTTGGTCATGCCTTCTCTATTCTTGTTCTATTAACACTGGCTTTGCTAAAATCTGTCCTGGTCAAGTCCAGAAAACTTGCTCTTCTATTTCTACTATCAGTAGGACGCTCTTCCTTTTCTATTTAACTTAGTGTAGAGACAGTCTTTTTCAAACCTAGGCTTTTTTTTCTTTCCCCTAGGACTATTGTTCATTACCTTTTCTGTCCGTTTGCTCTTTCTGATTTCTGCTGTTGGAGGCTGAAGCAATAGTCCTCCGTCACTGAAGAAATATTTATTGCAGGGTGCATATAATGTAGCCAGAGCCAAGAGTTCACATATTCACATGGTTGTAAGGTTGTTATTCTGCTGAACAGTTTGTTGTTAATAATTCAAGCTAACAACATTGAAAAAATAATTGTATAGCTGTTACACCAATCAGGTGCTCTTAGTAAATCAAATTGGAAGGAATTCAATTACTGAGGGAATATGAGGACTAACTTTGCCTGATACTAGCCCCGTAGTAGCTCTAAGTGAACCAAAGTATTTCCTTTTTACTGTCCAGACAAACAGTCTGAATAAAGTACGTGGGACCAGACTATGGGTACGGCACTTCCAGACAAACAACCACTCCACGGGAGCAGGTCATTCTGGAGCACATCTACAATGATTTCCCTGTGTCCTGAGACACAGAGCACAGGACATTGTGGTTGGTTTTCAAAGTATGAGAATAACTTACAGGATGTCAGAGCAAGATTTAAAAGAGGCAAAGGGCAGGTACAGAACTTCTCACTGCGTTTGACATTCTTTGTGTGAAGCCAGGCAGTGGTGACAGGCAGTGGGTGAGGAGCAAAGCAATTCCAGTTAATGAAGCCACTTTCCCGCTGCCTATTGGGAACATAATGCTTCAGAGTTACTTGGACGTATTTTTCTGTCCGGATAAACTTGATAGGAAAGTAATGACTTTTATGAGCTAGTATTTGCTCTTCTCAATTGCCTGAAAAGCACAACTACCCAGGGGAAAATTTCTAACTGTTTTATTTTGAGCAAGTATATAGACCCATGCTACCTAGATGCTTCATGATTAATTAATGTTTTGTGAGTCTGAGACTCTTTAAGTAGACTAGAAATTTGAAATTGCATTCAACAATGCAGGATACAATTTGCAGCAAAAGTGCCTGTAGTAATTATTAAGAATATAAAGAGATGACCTAGATGTGATTTAACTAAAAAATTTTCAGCAAAAGAAATTAAATAAACACTCAGTGCTCCGGTGAGATAAGTGAGTCTCTGATTATCCTCTCACTGTATGATTTTATGCAAAACTGGCCTGTCAGGGATTCAAGGATTATTTCTTGCTATTTAACTTCCGTTTCCTTGTCCTCAACACAGTTTCACGTGATGACATCCTCTAACAATATACCTACAATATTAGTGAGGACATCTCAGATTTCTACATGGAAATAACTGCATCTAAAGCAGTAACTCCTGTATACACTTACTGAACCTTCTAGAGGAAGTACCTATTAAAAAAAAACCTATTTAATAACAATTTGTTCAATACATTTTTATAATATTTTTATTTTTTTTGAACAAGTTATGTTCGGTTGTATTGTGTGAAACGCTCACCTCCATGACACAAGGAATCACAAAAGTGCCATTGGCCTCCCAAATAACTTAGTCAGGGGATTACTGCCTGGATGTATGGGATGTTTAGAAGAGGAACCAGAAGTGGGGAAAGGGAAGGATCAAAGTGTTTTAAGGAGGGACAAGTATGAGAAAATAGAAGGATAGGGGATAAAATACAACAGCTGGGTGTCCAAAGGGCTGGTCAGTGTGTTTGGCTGACTGCTCCCAGCACAGTTTGCCCTGTTTTCTCATGCATGTGCGTGTAGGCTTTAACCATCAGCAACTGGAAAGGACCTGTGGGTCTTTGTGTCCACAATGGGAGAGGTGGTGGTCTCTGCCCATTGTCTGGGTGCATACGCCAGGGTGTGATGACTAGTGACTATCGAGCAGGACCAGAAGCAAGCAGAATGAGAGACTTGGGAGACAGGTATTGAGGTGGCTCTAAGTCTGGGTTGGATACTGGAGCGATCAATGTTACAAGGTGGCTAGTGGAAGGACCAGAGGTCCAAGCCAGCTACTAGTGGGATCACAGGGTCTGAGGCTGACTGAGACCAGTTTGCGTGTCTGTGTCTCTGTGTGTGAGGCAACTGGAGCCAAGAGGATCCGAGGAACGCCTGCTGGGGCGAAAATGTACACGTTATAGATGTGCATATTTTCCACTAACAAGCCTTGATACTGATCAGTCAGAGAGGGAACAGGATGAGACCACTGGTGCCATCTGTGTGGAATGCGCATGAGTGTTTCTGTCTGAGGTAAAGTGTGTGTGTGTACGTATCATCTACTACCAGGAAAGAAGAGCAGTTTCTGATATCTCCTGGTTACCATAAGGCGAGCTTTCCTATACAGCAGATACGGTGAGTACTGGGGGCTCGAGGGACTAGCGCTGAGGCAAATATGTGGATAAATAAAAACAAAATGCCTTGTTTGTTTTGGACCACAATCAGAATATCTCAGGGTTCCTGAAAAAAAATAAATAAAAAATTACCTTTTCTGTATCTTTCCTCCTGTTTAGCCGTAAATATTTTAAAATATGTTCTGCTGTTATTTGATGTTTTGATCCTGTTTAAGGATGACCTGTACTTAGCGACAAGAGAAAGATTTCTTATTAGGCACTCCCTATCTACGGTGAGCTCATCTACAGTTTCAAACACACAAAGGATGCAGCTCCTCAGCTACAGCAGAAAAATAGGCAAACCACACAGCTCATGGTGGCTCTGCTGCTGCAATGCAGTCCTTGATACACCTCGGTTTCCCTCCTTCAGACAAAGTGGGAGTTGTGCTCCAAAGAACGTGTCTTCTGCTGACTGAATACAGTTGATGCCCTGATACAATTACAGTTAATGGCAAAGCATCAGGATGCTTAGACTTTGTTGGTTTTGTTGCGTTGTTTTTTTTCAAAAACAAGCTACCCTGCTTACAAAGTGGATATATATATAGGATTCAATGAGGAGTTTCATTTCAGGAATTCTAGACTGGTTTTGATAACTAGCTTATAGAAACTACTGTGACATTTCCAGAGAAAACTGGACGTTTCTCAAGTTGCTTTTGATATAAAGTTAAAAACGTTCTACTGAATGTGTGTGTGCAGCCTTATCAGTTTTATTTTTACTGGATGCACAATAGAAATGTCTTTCTTTAAACAATCTATTACCATTGCTGTAATCCTGTATTATCATCATCATCATTATTAATCTCAATTTCATATTTCCTTAGATTCTTCCCTTTTTCTATAGGTGATCTATGCCAACAGCAGCAATACTTTTACTGTATTGTGAATACACAGTTTACTCTGTGAATATAAAAATCTTTCATGATACCACTTTCTGCCTGAATCTTCCAGTCCAGAGAAATGAGAACACCAATGGGCATGGATAATCAATCTTTGTCAGCTCAATACTTTTTCAGCAATCTTGTAATGGAAATGAAAAAAAAATCCTCATGCATGTTTGTATTTATGCATTAATGGCTGACAGTTTTCATTATTATTTAATATTTCTCTTTACAGTTATTGACTGAGTGGAGTTGCTGAGAGATAGAAGCAAATAGCTACATAACCATCTGTAGAACAATGACAACATTGACTTCTCAAAATAAAATCTTGGCTGACAACTTATTAAGTTTTCCTTTTCTTCTAACCGTGTTTTTCCTAGAGTTGTTCTTTCAGAAACTCTTGGAGTTTTATGGAATGAAAGCTGAACACTTTGCGGCTAGTTAGCCAAATTTGCTGCTTTTAACATTTTTCAATAACAGCAAATAATAAAATCCTTTGTAAACCATGAATCAACAACATTTTGCCAACGTGTTGGCAAAATACTTTTCTGTGAAGAATTTGTGAGTGTTACATGGAACAAATTCATTTTCTGAAATAAATAACAAGAGCTGAACCAGGCACCTGACCGCATATTTGTTGCCAGTATGTGCTTCTCTTCAGGCATTTTCGAAGATTAGAACAAAAAACATTTTAGAGAAGTCCAACATCAGTAGCTTGTCTAGCAGATTACTGTGAAAGCCATGCTTTTGAAGATAAAATTAATCTTTCTTCTTTATTAACACTGTCTGAAGGATCTTCTTTGACTTACCTTGTTAGGTTCTAGACTAGCCCTGCAGAACACTAGAAATTCAGTCTCAGTTAAGTCTGCTGAGCTGACACACATCAGTGTTTGTTGCTACATCTTAAATGAAACCCAGAAGACAAAATAAATCCTGCAGAAGACAAGGTCATGAACAGTCTTGTCAGTTTAAAAGAATTGGGAGCTTCTGCCTTCTAGGGCAAAAGCTCAGCTCTCATAAGGTAGAAAACTTTAAGATGATGCTTATTTGAAAATCTCAGAGGTCCAGTCTACATGTTTGTTGTGGGGTTTTTTTCTTTTTCTTTTTCTTTTGTTTTTGGTTTGGTTTGGTTTGTTTGTTTGTTTGTTTTGCCATATTAAATGGCAATCATTGCTGACCTCTGTATAGCGTTCAGGCTGCCTTCTAGTTCCCATCAGGAAATGGTCTGCTGGCTGAGCTGACCACAAGGTTGACAATTAAGGCCAATTCTGTGGGCATTTTCTGTCCTGTTGTGTGATGGTTTTGGGTCAGGGCAGCCTAATACCTAACAGATGCTCTCTGTTAACCCCCA
>VWZK01021391.1:0-10235 GCA_013396935.1 Baryphthengus martii
TCCTATCACCACACACTCTTATAAAAAGTCCCTTCCCAGTTTTCCTATAGGCCCCTTTCAGCTACTAGAAGGTGGCTATGAGGTCTCCCCAGAGCATTCTCTTCTCCAGACTGAACAGACTCAACTCTTTCAGTCTCTCACCATAGGAGAGTTGCTTCAGCCCTTTGATCATCTTTGTGGCCCTCCTCTGGACCCTCTCCAACAGATCCATGTCCTTCTTGTGTTGGAGGCTCCAGNCTTGTGTTGGAGGCTCCAGTACTGCACACAGTACTCCAGGTGTGGTCTTACAAGAGCAGAGTAGAGAGGCAGAATCACCTCCCTTAACCTGCTGGCCATGCATCTTTTGATGCAGCCCAGGATATGGTTGCTTTTTGGGCTGCCAGTGCACATTACTGGCTCACGTTCAGTGCTTCATCAAACAGCACTCCCAAGTTCTTTTCTGCAAGGCTGCTCTCAGTCCACTCATCACCCAGCCTGTAGTTGTGCTTGGGATTGCCTCATCCCAGGTGCAGGACCTTGCACTTGGTCTTGTTGAACTTAATGAGACTGGCATGGGTCCACATCTCCAACCTATCAAGGTTCCTCTGGATGGCATCCCCTTCCCTCCACCATGTCAACCACACCACAGAGCTTGGTGTCATTGGCAAACTTGCTGAGGGTGCATTCGATCCCACTGTCCGTGTCACTGACAAAGATGTTAAACAGCATCAGTCCCAGCACTAATCCCTGAGGGACTTCACTTGTCACAGGTCTCCATTTGGACATTGAGCCATTGATTGCAACTCTTTGAGAGTGGCCATCCAGCCAATTCCTTATCCACTGAGTGGTCCATCCATCAAATCCATGTCCTGTCTGCTTAGAGATCAGGGTGTCATGCGACACAGTGTCGAACGCTTTGCACAGGCCAGGAACTTGAAGTCTGTTGCTCTTCCCTTATCCCCCGGTGCTGTGACCCCATCATAAAAAGCCACCAAGTTGGTTTAGGCAGAATTTGCCCTTGGTGAAGCCATGCAGGTTGCTACCAATCACCTCCTTGTTTTCCATGTGCTCTAGCAGAGTCTTCAGGAGGATCTGCTCCATTATCTTGCCAGGCACCAAGTTGAGACTGACTGGACTGTAGTTTCCTGGATCTTCTTTATCTCCCTTTTGAAAATGGGATTTATGATTCCCTGGCAGGCAATCTTAACATGCTGCAAGTATCTGTAAGTGCTTTGTAAGCTAGGGTTCAAAATAAAGCACTCACTTTCTTACAGGATGCAGAGTTTGGATGAGCCGTGGGTGGAGGACAATAACGAGGCAACAGAACATCCCTATTACAACAACATCCCAAATAAAATGCCACCCCCTGGCGGCTTCATTGATACCAGGCTCAAAGCAAGACTTCCCACCGATACAGATACAGTTCAGGTCAGTGCAACTGCATCTCTTCCCTCCTGCTGATGGATCCAATTTTTTTTAAAAATGTGTGTTTTAAGATGAATACTTTGGAACCATTTGTAACTCACAGCCTTTCACATGTGGCCAGTTTCCTTCTGAACGAGCATTGAAGATCTAGGGAGAAACAAATCAGGCAGGTTCAGAACAAACAAAGGGTGAATTCCTAACAGTGTTAAGAGATTCCATAAGTTTAAGAAAAAGAAATCCACTAAGGGTTGCTACATTTGTAGGAACCATGTCTGCCTTGGAGAGTATCAAATAGTGGACACTACCAAGAAGGAGTTGGTGCAGAATCATTTAAACAATCTAGTGCAGTCATTACTAGCAATTCATTATGTTAGTAACTCAACAGCTATCAGTACTCAGCCGGATTCCTAGGTTGGCTTTCCACCTTGCATTGAATTGAGGTCAACTGGAATATTTTTACTAGCATTGCTGTCAAAAATCTGACTGCAGTATCAGTGTAGCCACCTAAGAGGAATTTTCAGATCCAGCACAACTTGGCTTAAATCTAGAGGGGCCTTGTCTGTAGACAACAACTTCCCTTAAGCATCCAGGTGTGTTGTCTGGTACTAATGTGAGTCTTTCAACTCATGCTTGGAAGTGGCTGTGGGCTGGGGGGGTCTTCCGGTCCCAGAAGTGTTTCTGTGGAATGCTCCTCCCAGGCGTGATTTGTCAGGGCTCACTGTGTGAAGATGAATGTGCTAGAGGAGATGACGTATCATTTGGGGTTGCAGGGGTTAATAAAAGCAGGAACCAGGGAAGTTTACATGAAGGTCACTGGTAATATCTTACTCCTACACAAATGCATTTATGAGATATATATTCTGACACCATGATGTATCAGAAATGAAGAGTGGGAGTACACAGAATACAGCCAAGGAAATTGTCAGAGCCACTCATAATATATCTGAGCATTTTAAAGGTAATTGAAAATTTCTTTGCACATGTGTCCATTCTAGTCTGCAGCAGGAGTGGGAGGAGAGCAAACGTATTACCAGAGTCGTCACTTAGGAGACAAATTCAGTGAAGACTGGCATCGTGGGCCTGTTAAGCAAGGTGCGTTCTGCTAGTTTTAGCTGTATGTAATACCAGCAGGTAATAATGCAGGAGATGTGATGCAGGAGGTCTTGGGTGGGCAGAGCATGTGAAAGTCTTTTGCCTCAAAGTCTCAAGGCAATGAACTACCCTTTGCTGACAGATTCCCTTTGTCCAAATATTAGTGCTTATATCAGTGAAAAGCATTGGTAATTACCTTTCGATAAATTATTAAATGCACATCTTCATAAAATCATATCTTTTGCAGAGCAGTTCGTAAGTAGAGTTTCCCCAGACCTTCAGCTCTCTAGCTGGCCAATCTTAAAACCCCATGGTATTTAAAGACAGGCTGCACGGCCTGTTTTGAAAATCTGACCCACGAAGGTATGCAGGATGGCGTTTCCAAAGTGAGAGCCTAAAGTCAGAAGGTTTTTTTTTAAATATAGAGCAATGCATGTGTTTGTACATGGTCTCTGATCCATGAGTAACACATAATGCATAACATTCTTTTTGTTGTTGTCTATGAATTTAAAGCAAACAACATCAAAACACATGTATGAAATTTCATCCCATCCAACTTTACATGACAGATTTACTGTGTTTCTGGGAACATTTTATTTTCAAATGTCAGAATGTGTTATCTGTTTTTAATCTGCACAGATTTGAGGATTTTATTCCATTTTCTACTTTCATAACTCCCCAGCTGAATATAATTTTTTAAGGAGTCTATTTACAAAAGTTTTCTTTCCTTTTGAATAGTACCCTCCCCAAATCCTCATTGATATACAGTTCTGAATCCATTCATCAACATTTTTGTCTACTAGATCCTGGAGTTATTGACTTTCCATCTCCCATTCTGGTGAAGTTTAAACCTATGGTGATGGAGTATAATGTTATTTGGTTATTATAACAGCAAGATTTTGTCAAATACAAAAGAGAAGAAAAATGTCTTACATTTTCTAGGATCTCTGGATATTTGTACTATGCCAGAAGGGAAGTCACAAGTAACCCCGAGAGCAGAGATGCCAACATATGTAAACACCCAGCATGTAAATATAGAAGCTCTATTGGCTCTTCAGGCAGATGGTGAAAGTACTTTCAGCATAACAGCCGATAATACCAAAGAGAGCAGCCCAGGAAAGGATCTGTTTGACATGAGTGAGTTCCCTTCCTATTCACTCTTTTCTAACAAGTGATCCAATATGTTTGTGCATTATTTAAGTGTGAAAGTAATTTTAAAATTTTCCAAATTTTAGTATTCCTGGTGGAATTATGGTGAATTTTAAAATTCATGGTGGTTCAAGTTAAAATAAAGGTGGCCAAAGATAGTTTGCATTGTGTCTGAGTTAAGGTGAGTTGCAGTCTGTGTTATCTTTATCATTACAGGCAACTACGTCAGAAAGAGAATAAATCAAGAGACATGTCATGCAGGAAAGTGAAGGAGTGAATGGCTGGAGAATTAGCTCCAGCCTGTCCTGTGAATATGTTGCTAGGAAATCAATGCGTACCACAAAGACTTTGAGAAATGAGGAAGCAGGGAGAGAAATTCAAAGGCTGAGTTATCCCTTGCGATGGATTGGCCTAGGATTGTATCTAGATATCTGTTTCAACTTTGAAGTCAGCTTTTCCAAAATTAGAATCATAGCCATAACTGTAAACACATGATTTAAGCATCAGTCATAATTTGATGTTGGTGTTGCCAGTGTATATTGTTTTCAGCCTTGAAGAGACACTTAACAAGGAATATGGGGAAAGCAGTTTGAAGCGCAGAAAATTTTGGTTTTCTGCTCTTCCTGCCTCCAATCACTTGCTGACACAAGTTTTATTTAATTCACTTTGCATAAATAAAAGATGGTGAGACAAAGGCGTTGGTGCCTATAAGTTATTTGTAAAGTAACATATCTACATTTCTGTTATCTCAGTGCACATAAAACTGTCTTCCTGGCATGTTTTTGCTGAGATATGATTCAATTTCCACAATTTAGGGAGACTTTGGATTGAAAGAAAAAGAGAAGAGAAAAAGTTGACCAGAGTATCTGTGAATGTAGATCTGAAATGAGAAAAGTCTTCTGTCTGAAATCATGGATGTTAACCTTGATTTCAAACATGTCATGTCCTTAAAAAGCATGCACATATTAACTTTTCTTTTCATAGAATCATAGAATCGTTGAGGCTGAAGTGTATTTTAAGTGTATTTTTTTTTTTTAAATATGAAAAATTGGTTTCTTGTCTTTCAGCCTTTATTAATCTTTATTAACCATTGGATTAACTGGGAAAAGTAGTATTACGAACTGTGTCAACTAGCCCTAAGTTAGTGGTTTGTCAAGCTAAATGTGCTGGGCTTAGTGCAGACTGCAATGTAGTGAAGACATATAAACTAGATTTAAGAATGAGCTGAGGTATCAGCAAGCTGTGATAGCACAGTATTTACCCTATTTCTCTGAGCTGAATTAACCTCTCTGTGGCCCCGTGCAAACATGTCTGTGTACTCCTCATGTCTGAGCAGTCTTTTTAGAGCTGGCTTATTGCTTCATGGTGCTGCTCTGAAGACGTCCTTTCCTATGTCTAGTGGGAACAGAACAGTATCTCTTTAATATGCACTACTTGGCCAGATGAAGGTCTTAGAAGGAAAAATAGCTTCCGATAGGTCAGTACTGCATATAATGAAGCACGCACTGACCTATTTGCTATTTCTGAAAGACTGTTGGGTTCTATAATGACACACCTTTCTGTTCCACTCTACAGAAAGTTACACTGAGTTCAAGATTTAGCTGAGGTTTAAGAGGTGCTTCCTGATTTCAGCTAGGTAAATCACATTAACAGTACTAGCCTGTGTCTATGTTGCAAAGCCCTCTTCCTAGGTAGAGGCTGGAGGTAGGCTGATTGGTAAGGATGACTGATCCCTTCTAGACATACCCTTGGGCTGTAGACTCAGTAATGCATAATTTTGAAATGAATGTGTTGTTTGAAGAGAGACCAGATATGAGTATAATGACATTGGTTACCAATACTATGAAATTTATTTGAAATGAAACTGTCTAACATACCTGGCAAGACAAAAGCGGAACTCTGCCTGGTACCAGGGCATATAAATGCAACTGCCATTACTGAAATAAAATCAGTACTTTTCAAAAATTCCTGCCAAAGTTTGCTCTGATTTTTGTCAGCATCTCTGAGTGCATAACATACATTTTTAACGTACTACACTCCTTGGTCTTAACGTAATCCATAAATCAGTAGGCCTAGCAGTACATCTTCCCTCATACTATTTTTTTCTTTCATAAAGATAAATGTAAGTGGCTATAACACAAACTAAATTCAGTTGAAAATGACTGGAATATCATCATTTTCTAACATGATTTACTTCTGAGTGATCTTGCCCTTGTTTCTATTTTCATAACCAGAACCATTTGAAGATGCCCTCAAGAACCAAACATCTGAGGCTGCATTGAGGAAATCCACCTCCACAGAATGCACCAGTCCTCTTTTATCCAGAGCATCTGACTGGACTGTAGTTGAAGAGCTGAGTGCAGAGCCATGGTATCAAGGAGAGATGAGCAGGAAAGAAGCAGAACAGCTGTTAAAGAAATGTGGAGACTTCCTTGTCAGGAAGAGTACCACGAATCCTGGCTCCTATGTGCTGACAGGGATGCACAATGGACAAGCCAAGCACCTTCTTTTGGTGGACCCAGAAGGAACTGTAAGTGCTGACTCCTCAGTAGTACAGGAGGTTTCTGACTACACGTTTTCTGTATATGTGTTTAATCTTGTTTACAGCTTATTCATAGCTGATCATAAGTACAGCCTCATCTCTCTGATATGCCATCACACCTCTAATTCTCTCCATGATGCCTAGCAGAAGACCGACTGCATGATTTCTGAACATTGCAGGGAGCCTTATGGATCTGATTTCCCAGCAAGGTCAAGCTTTGGCCACTGCAGTAAAGTCTTAGTCAAAAATGCAGCTAATTGACTTCTTTAGCCTTTCTGCTGAGAAGTTGCTGGTGGCTGGTGGCACCTGCTGCCTGAGTGGCAGCAATTTTCACATGACATCTCTGTCAGGATATGGACCAGGCCCTACGTGTTTTTTCCTGCACGTAAGCCCAGGAAAGAACTCCATTTCTGCCATGCAGGGACTCCCTTAGCAAACAAAAGGACTCCCCTAGCAGCAGGATGAAGAGGTCAAGGGGGCTTGAGTTTTCTGCAGCTGTCCTGTCCTGCGTCTGTGGAGGCTTAGTCTCATTTGAGAATGTGTATTATTCTAGTCTTCTTGTACCTCAGAGTGGGCAACTCCTGTTCTGCTGTAAAGGACAACTTTAGACGACAAGCCCCAAAGCAAGTGAGAAACTCCTGTAAAGGGGTTGGTCTGTTGGCATCTGTTTCAGCTGAAAATCGTGCCAGTCCTGCAAAGTCTGCAGTGCTGTGGTGAGGGATGCCCAGGTACTTGTAATTGCTTTTGCCTCATGAAGCCAGTCAAAGAATATTTTTGCATATCTTATGGGCTTGACCAGGACACCAGCCTGGAGAACTGGCCTTGTGCCTCTTGGGAGGCAGCCTCCTGTGCTAGACTTTTGCTGACAGTTTTGTGACTCCTGCAGCAGGTCCTGACTAATTCTCCCTTTAACATAAACCCGCAGATGATTGTTAAAGGCTACTGCAAGAAAAACGATGCTGTTTGATGTGGCAAGCACAGGGATACTATGTCCCACCAGGAGTTTTGCTGCTCAGCTGACTGGCATGGAGTACTCAGGCCTCTGATGACTCCTGGGTGGGACATTTTCCTCCTGCAAAGGACAGAGGCCTCCCCTGTTTTTCTGCACTGCCTCTAAGAGCAGCACTAATTTGCTAACCTCCTTCTGTAGGGACTGCTTGTTCTCTGCATCTATCTCCTCTCTCAGCCTACTTGTGATGTGCCATCATGGCCCCAAAGGTCCTGGAACTCCTCTCTCAGGAGTCACCGCTTGAGAACAACAGCATTTCTGTGGTAGTATTTAGGTTAGCTGTGTTGTATATATGATTTGAGGAATCCTGATAGAAGTCCTGAGCAGCCCTATTTGTGACTTGTCAAAGTTGAGAATTGTTGATACAATGCCAGTGTGTGGCCAGGAACAGCAGCATGCCAGAGGCTTGTATTTCCTCTGTGTGGCCTTGGCATGATTATTTGTAAAAACTAATTCACACAAAGGCTGATTGAAAATTCATCTCACACACAAATTACCCAATGGCACGTTACAGCTTTTAAGGGTATATTTTCAGAGGAGAGTTAACTGACATGTTGCTTCCGCTCTCATCCAGCTGACATAAAAAAAAAAGGTCTCTAGCCCAGGTAAGGGATGCTTAAAATCAGAGAATCATAGAATGGTTTGGCTGGAGGGGACTTTAAAGATCATCTAGTTCCATACCCTGCCATGGGCAGGGACACCTCCTCCTAAACCAGGTTGCTGAAAACCCCATCAAATCTAGATTTGAACACATCCAGTGATGGAGCATCCACAACTTTCCTGGGCATCCTGTTCCAGTGAGCCACCAGCCCCAGAGTGAACAATCACCTTCTATTTCCAATCTAAATCTACCCTCTTCCAGTTTAAAACCATTGCCCCTTGTCCTATCACCACACATCCTTGTAAAAAGTCCTTCTCCAGATTTCCCATAGGCCCCCTTCAGATACTGGATGAACTGCAATAAGGTCTCCCTGGAGTCTTTTCTTCTCCAGGCTGAACAACCCCAACTCTCTCAGTCTGTCCTCATAGGAGAGGTGCTCCAGCCATCTGATCATCTTTGTGGCTCTCCTCTGGACCTTCTCCAACAGAATCATGTCCTTCTTGTGTTGGGGGCTCCAGAGCTGCATGCAGTACTCCAGGTGGGGTCTCATGAGACTGGAGCAGAGTGGCAGAATCACCTCCCTTAACCTGCTGGCCACACTTCTTTTGATGCAGCCCAGGACTGCTTCCTGGGCTATGTTTGCACAAAATGGAAGACTACAGGATTTTTGCTGGATTTAGAATTAGGGCTTGAGCTCTGGTGATGGCAGAGTGTATTGCTTAAAATCTCAGCTGAGTTGAATGGACTGAAAATGTGTTAATCTGAATATAGATATAGATAGAAAAGTTACTGCTGTTTTAAAGGTATCTTCACATTTCGAAAATATATCTTTGAATAATTACAGAAAGTGATGTTTCAATGCAGTAGGTTTCAGAAATCAGGAGAGCCTGTTGGTTTTCTTCAGTGATGCAGCTATAGGCATACTGAGCAGATAGCATCATTTGTCATCGAAGCTGGTTGTTTCCTTTTTTTAATCTATGGCATCCTGTGCTAAGCTTCCAGCAGTATTGCAAGAACTTAATGATGAAGACTGAAATAATTCAAGGGAAGTATCCACCACAGCATAACCTGGCTTTGGAAAGTTTTAACAAATTTGTTCTCTCTTTCTGAGAAAACTTCAAGGAAAATAAGCCTCACTTCAGAGCAGCTCTCACAGACTGTTGCTTGAGGCAGTGCAGAGCCATCCCAATACTGCAGCATGACATTCACTTGAGCAGACCTCTGCTCTGCCTATGGAATCTGCATGCCTAACTCATTTTAAACATAGGAAGGAAATGTTTTTTGAAGTTGTGGTCAAATAATTAAGGATTTTTTTGTAATATAGATTAGATTTTGGCCTGTCTTGAGTATTTTGACTGCTTTACCTTGCGATATCAGTTTCCTCCTCTCATGGGCAATAATTTACTTAGCAGCGTGCCAGTACAGAGAACTGGTAAATGGCCTAGAAAAATTATGTTCCCTGCTCTGAAGTGTTTAAGTTTCAAAGGCACAGAGGTGTATTTGACAGCATCAGGGAAGCCCAAGCCAAGCGCGTGTGGTGGCTGGATCGCTTTCGAGGAAGCTAATTTTCCAACATCTGAGGAAGATCTTTCTTGACAACAGCATAAAGATGCTCAGGTGCATGGAGAAGAGTTGGGTTCTGGCATCTCTGGAGGGACAGCTCTCTCTAAAGGTAAAGGTGAAAATGCTTAAAAGAAGTGACTGGTCTCTTGAAGAAGGAAAAATGGTCTAAAAATCTGACTTGGAGTGAGAAGAAACATTGTACAGAAAATTTTCAAGTAGACTATTCAGAAAGAGTAAAAGTAGTAGACTGGTCCATAGGTAGCATGCAAAATACATTTGGTAAGAATAGAGGGAACAAGAGACGAAATAGAAGCAAAACTCCAGAAATGCCAAATTTCCACTGATTTTACCTGGAGAGGGATCAGTAACTAAAACATGATTAATTGTGTAATTTTATTCTTAGAGAAATTTAGTGTGAATCTAAGGAAAAAATATTTTACTCTTCATTTTCTTGCATCCTTTTTTTGAAGGTCCGTACAAAAGATCGTGTCTTTGACAGCATAAGTCATCTCATCAATCATCATCTTGAGAATAATTTGCCGATTATTTCTTCTGGAAGTGAACTCTGCCTGCAGCAGCCTGCTGAGAGAAAACACTGACTCCAGATAACTATTTTAGTTTTTGTAATTTGGAAGCTCTAACTGGTAGAAATTGCAGATTTGAAAAAACATGTACAATAAAAAAAAAAAAAATAGGCATATTCACATATATTTTGCCAGTATGTTTTCTTTAGATTTGAGAAGCCCCATTTCACACAGTACACTTGAAAATTTGCAATGCTTTATGTAGACATGAAGTCACAGCAGAAAGCTTTCTTAAAAGGTAATTTCAATAAAATTGTTCAGGTTCTCTAATGTGAATATTGATAGTGTATA
>VWZK01021391.1:10265-26045 GCA_013396935.1 Baryphthengus martii
ACACATTATATATATAAATATAGTATATATTTATATTTTTCAAGTCAGTCTGTTAATGGTATAGAACTATCCTCTGTGCCATGAGTTTTTACCAGAAGAAAAATGTCGTTGTGATTGTTCAGAAAAAAATAGAATTCAGCAGTTTCAATTTCTTGAGAAAATTAATATTGGGAATCTTATTTCTGATTTTACCTAAGAAGCACAACTATGGGGATTATAGGTGGATTATGCAGGTTAACCATAGAAGGAGTCTGAACTCAGCAACTAGTATTCCAATTAGGAAATTTAGCATAAAATGATTTTTAAAACTATTATTCAGTGTCACTGATACCAAAAGCATTTTATCTTTCTGATGTCAAGTTTGAATTCTTATATGATGCTACTCAAAACAATTGTGTCTTGCTTTAACAATGATTTCATGTGATCTCTCTGTGTATGGTGTGTGTGAGTTTGATTTTTCTAACAGTAATACAACAGCATTCTGTAATTTAAATTTATTAATTTGAGTGCTAAGGTTACTTATAAGTAGTTCTCTGCTTATGGTGAGGATCTAGGTGTCCTGAACTACCAGTCTCCAATGAGATGTTACACACTGATTAAGGAAGTTCAAATAATCTGTGTTTAATAGGTTTAATGTAAGACGTGTATGTTTGTTCAAAGACATATCTGAAAAACCTTTTCTTCTTACAAACAGTGAAAACTATAATGACTCAGTGGTCACTTTTGCTATTTGCATTTACCTACCAAAGCATAACTTGACTTTGGCCTTCAGCAAGTGATATGTATTGCAAAAATACTGCTTTTCTCTAAATATCAAATTGAAAAAGACACATACACTGAAGGTGCATTTCTGACAGAAATGTCCTTGGCTTTTGGTACAGTTTGGGAAATGTTTTAAGGAATGTTTGTACTATTCAAATGCAAGCATTATATGAAGTTATTTACCTATTATAGGAAGCTTATCAAGATCCAAATTCAATAGATACAGAATCACAGCATCATAGAATGGTAAGGGCTGGAAGGGACCTCTGTAGATCATCGAGTCCAATCCTCCTGCCAAGGCAGGTTTGCCTAGAGAAGGTCGCACAGAAATGCATCCAGGTGGGCTTTGAGTGTCTTTAGAGACAGAGACTCCACCACTTCTCTTGGCAGCCTGTTCCAGTGTTTCATCACCCTCAGTATAAAGTTGTTCTTCTTCATGTTTAGATGGAACTTCCTATTTGTGCCTGTTACCTCTTCCCCTGTCGTTGGGCAACACTGAAAAGGACAGGTCACATCCTCCTGACACCAACCTCTTATAAATTTTTAAGCATTGATAAACTCCTCCCTCAGTCTTCTCCTCTCCAGACTAAATTCTCTCAGCCTTCCCTCCCGCAATTCCTGTAAAAGCAAAGTTTACACCAGAGTCAGGATTTAGCCTTTGGCATTTGAAGGTCTTTAGCATCAGTATCTCAAATCAAACCTTCAAACTTGATTCATAAAGGCCAAGACTCAGCGGCATAAGCCTAGACTAAGCACCTGCTTACCCTGAAGTAATCAATACTTAAATATTTAATTACTTTAAATACTTAAAATCAGAACCACGTGCTCTCAATGCTGTTCAGGAAGGCAGGGCATGTAGGTCAATCAATGCTCGTTTTGTGGATTATGCCTTTGCATTCTGTCACTGTTGCTCTGGTAGATTTGGCTTTCCCCCATGCAAAAATGAAAAAAAATGAAAAACTGTAGCCATTTGGAAAGCAGTTCCAAACCTATTGTCTTTAAAGTCAAAGACCATTTTATACTGAGCTCAACAAGAACTAATCAAATGTGCTAGAGAGGCAGGGCTCATTTCTGTGAGGAGCCAACACTGCTAGCAATCCAAAATATCTAGAAGTTATGAGATGGTTTCAAATCCTGTGCAATTGGCTGAAAGTCAGACAGCTGACAGCATAATAATTTGAGCCTTTTAATGTTTGCCTTTGGTTTTGAGTCCCTTCACCTTTTGTTTTTATTTATGCAATCCCAAGAGCTAGGCACTTACCGGTGATAATTCAGCACCATGACTTCAAGAACTGGGATTTTACTAAAAGAATAAATTTACTAGACTCAATAGAAATCATTGAGATGAGACAGCATTATGGTATAATTTGATATTTTCCCAGAGGATAGCTGAAAAGTCAGAACTGAAACTCTAAATATCCTGCGAGATTGTCTACACTGATTTAGAGTTCTACCTGGTTACTAATTTTGATTCCAGTTCTGTTGCAAGTATGTGAGCTATGAGCAACAGAAACATTCTATTCCTTTAAACAAAGAATTTTCAAAACTGATCCAAATGCTTCTGATGCATTTTATTGTAGATCTAAAGTAACTATTATTGCAGGTCTAGAGTAATTATTATTAGAACAAAATTTTTCAGTGAGGCTGGAAGTGATATACTGGACACTGAGGTATAGTAATGTTCAGTGATTTCAGACGCTTTAGAAGCAACAAAACCTCAAAGGTAGAAAATGTGATTTGAAAACTGAATTACCTTCTGACTTCAACGAGAGTTAGCTCAGAGTGTGGACTTCAAGGATCCCTTCCCTAAAATGAGGGTATTTAAATTGGCCAAGTGTGGGTGGAGACTTTAGGAAGAAATGCAATTTCCATGGCTTACTGCCTGCCTCTGCCCAGTGCTTTACACACACAATGAGAATAGGTTATAGAGTAGCTTCCCTGCACTTCACACCCTGTAGGGTTTTCTATGGGAGATAATGCTGCTTCTGCCAGAAACCTCTCTGCCACACATGTTCAGTAAAAGCCTGAATAAAGGACGTAGTCCTGGGACCAGGATTCAAGTGAGAAATGTGCACTGTCACTGGAAGATGTTTACTAACAGTCTGGTAAATGTCACCTGACAGCACTAAATTTTCTATATCCTGGTTTCACTTTTTTTCTCCTGCTGAATGACATACTCACATTTCTTATCATCATGGTCCCTAGGTATCATGTGGTGCAGCAAGATGAGGAGAATTTAAAGAAATTCATACCACAGTGTGATTGCTTCTGGCACAAGTGCCAGGTGCCAGCTACAATGTATTCATAAGAGAATTGATGCATATTCAGATATTTGTAAGTACCAAATGCTCCATTTGGAAACTAGTAGAGTTCTGCAGCCTCCAGGAAATCTGCAGCTTTACAGGGGAAATCTGGAACTTGTGAATGTTCTTACAAAAGCTTGCAAATCCTGCATTCAAGCCTTTGTTCTTAGCATCCAATGTCTATCTGAAGTGTTAGAAGCAAGAATTTATATTAAGCAAACTGTATTTGCATAAACAATGTCTAAGCTGAAGTAACAGGCACACTTCCCTTTTTATCTTCCAGACATTTTCAAAATACGTCTGCATAAAACCCAAATTCAGATTTACCTCAGTGTACTGTCAAAAATATGTTGATTTGCATGGTCTTTTTGGCTAGACTTAGGTTTGTACTCTCCACTAACCTATGCTTGCTCAAAGCTTCCAGGACATGGGCAAATTCCAACTAAAAGCTCTGTGCTCAGATGTACTTAACTCTACTCACTTCCTCACAGTGTCTGTGGACCTTATTCACATCTGCATTGGATGCAGCTGGAGTGAGCACAGGCCTGTGGAAAAGTTAACATGGACATACAACTTGCCTGCAGTTAGCTAGAGGCTTGGATATAGAATGAAAATGTGTCTTGGGAGAGAAAACCCCAGCGGTAAGAAATGTGAAGCCTGGGAAAACAAGCCAATAGGCATATAAACCACTAATGAGAACAAGGATCTGTCACCAAATTAAAAACATGTTAATTGGCTGATAGGATTTAAATAGAACCTTTGGGGAGAGGAACTGCAAAATATTTAGGCAATGTCCCCTGTTTCTCTCTTATGGAGACATTTATGATTTTAAGTCCTGATTTGTTCCTCTGCAAATGCCAACACAAGCATCTTGTACAGCTTCCACTGAGAAAAATCAGGGGCTTCTTGTGGTTTTTTTTTGTCTCAGCAAGGGGGATGAGATTTCAGAGCTACATATTTCTAGCATCTTACAAGAGAGTGTTTAAGCCTTGTCTGACAACAGAACAGGCCATGGAAACCAAAGGAAGAAAGAAACTAAAGCTGTGTGACTCATTCTGCTACCCCACTTTGTGGGAGACAGTACAGATGATTCAGAAAAGGAAGGTAGCCTCAGATTTTGAGGTTAAGATGCAGGTGTACATTTTATGTAGCTATCATGAAGTCAAATAACATGCAGGTGAAATCACAGCTTTTTCCAGCAGATTCTCATTTTTATTCCATGAGGGAAAACCCACCAAACACACCCACACATATATTCATTCAAAATAAGTGAATTTTTTTATCAAGCGAAGAATGTAAAAATTATAATTAGTATTTATTTGTGTTCTTTGTGGCTGGATTGGTGTGACAACTGCTTCTCAGTAAAGTCCTGCAGTTAAACCTTGAAGGAAACCAAGTTTCTTCTTCTGAGGGAAATGTTTTTCTTTGCATTGTGTGGGGAGCAACAACAAAACAAAGAAGTGACTATTTTGCTGTAAAAGGGAGTTTGACTGCACATTTGTTATTTGTTAATATTTAATACTTTTAGAAATATTTTTAACTGATAATTGCAGGAAAAAATAATGTATGTGGAAATACTGTAATCATTTATATTTCCAACCACTTTTGTGAATCTCAAGTTTTTGCCTGTCCGCTGATTGTGATGTTCTGATTATAGAGGCAAATTTTGTCTCTGAGGAAGTCCTTGAGCAACAGAATTTGGAATATAAGTGTCACGCAGCTTTTTCTGATTATTCAGTTTGTATTTGATTAACCAAAGTAATAAAATAATGAGCATTACCATCAGATCAAAATGCCTGTAAAGTGGGCTTGAGTCTGTCCTCCTGTGCCCAGGTTTCCTAATGGCCTAATTTGTTCCGTTTTTTTTGTGGGGTTGTTATTTATTTGTTTGTTTGTTTATTTATTTTATTTACCTGAACGGATGGCTGTTTTGTAGCAGAATAAGTGTAATTCTACAAGGTTTGCCTGGGTATTGAATATTAATGTCAACATACTACTCATCTTCATAGGAACAGGGATTAAAAATGTCAAGAGGAACAAATGGCACATGAGGAGTTTGACCTCAGTTACTCTCACTTTACACCAGAGGAGTTCCACTTACCTTGACAGAGGCAACACTCATTTCCATGAGTTTATTTTCAACAAATACCATATTTACAATGCAAGTAAATGCTCATACCGGCCCTCTTTCTGGGCCCTCACCTGAAAAGGTAGCTTTCCTTCTTGGCACACTGAATAGGTCAGGGTAGCCAACATTACCATACTCCATAGTCTTTCCACGGAAAGTGACTGCAAGGACAAGGTCTATGCAACAGCAGTTATTTAGTGTACTGTGGAGAGGAGAAAGGCTCTACGTCAGATGGAAGTTTAGCTGGACTGATGTTCCTGAAATCCTCTTCCTCTGCCGAGTGTCTCCTTGTAAATGCCCTTCCCTCTTACTCACTTGGAGAAAAGCTGAGACTAGGGATGCTCGGGGAGATTACATTGCTCTTGGGAAGAAGAAATGCATTCTGAATGCAGTATGGGCACCAGCACACCTCTGCATGGCTCTGTACCACGCTTCCAGCCCACTCCAGGTGCCAGGATGTCTCAGAGCTGCAGCAAGCCTCATGGCTCAGTAGTGGCCAAGCAGAAACCCCTGATCGCTGCTTCTGTGCCTGTTCCCCATGGGTTTTGCCACAAGAAGGGAGTGTCCGCCAGGCCTGGGGCAGCCATGGGGTCCACAGTTCCCAGCAAAGTCATGGAGCCAAGCTGTGTCCTTGATTGCATTGGTGGGTTAAATGCCACTGGCCAGGGAGGACACCAGCACACCTTCGCTTAGCAGGAGCAAACTGGCTGCTCTTGAGATCCCAGCTTTTTGGTGCCTGACATGTTACACACAGGTGTGTTTACAATATCTTTACTAGAGCAACTGAAAATGACAAACCTTGGAGGCAGCACGACAACCTATTTAGAGCTGCTCCTTGTAAAATACGCCTTTCTAAGGGAGCAGCCCCACGCATTTGCTGGAGCAAATGGCCCTCTCAGTCGGTGAGCTGAGGTACCAAGTCTGCTCCCAGTAAAGCAGGGTAAAGCCTTCCTCCAACCCTGGGGATCGTGGAGGCAGAGCCTACCACCTTTGGCTGCACAGCATTGCCACAGATACTGCTTTCAGGTGCAACACTCACAGTTTAAATGCCTGTTTTTCATAGAAGGGCAAAAACTTTTTTACAAGTGTTTGAAAAATGATTGCTACGCAACAACTTTGGTTCAAAGGTTTGAGATTTAATTACAAGTTTTCAAAATGTTTGTGGTACCTAATGAGTTGAAATTATTCTCTAAGACTGTTGTTAATAAAAGACTCTTGGAAAGCATCTTGTGAAAGCTTTTTTTTCATCCTCAGGTGGTTTGATTTGCATTTCTCTTGTAATCCAGAGCCAAAATAAATATTCCAATTCATGAAACAGTATGAATGAAATCTTAAGTCTTCTTTGTAGCTTTTGTTCCACGTAAAACTAATTGGGAAAGGGAGCGTACAATTTCTTGTATGTTCCAATCAGCCTACATGATAAGAAGCTTGGACTCTGGGATGTATTTTAAGATATTTTTCAATATTTTAGATTAAAAGAAGCTATTCTCCATCTTTTTCCAGGTTCAAGGACAGAACATCTTCCTGGCTGTTTCTGATCCACTGCTGTTAAGCCCTTGACTTGTCCTACTTCAAAATTCTCCTCTGACATCTTACAGAATCTGTGCTTTACTTAATACGTCTAAATGGGATGTACCCACTGAAGACTGTATCCACTACAGTCTTCTCTTCAGTCATAAGTGCTTTGTAAATTATATTATATTTCATGTGAAGCCATGAATCTTAGGAGCCTGCTTCAAGTATAGCAGGGTAGTGAACTAATAAAATATCCCCACATCTCCAAAATAAGAGAAAGAAATCAGAGTGAAAGGTTTTTGTACTGACATGCAATCACATGGCCTCCAACAGTGCAGTTGCTTGCACTACTTGTAACTTGCATCAACTGACAGCTAAGGCTAGAAACCGGATGTTAAAATTCACTTTTATGTGCAAGTTCTTGGATTTTGGTTATTAATCTTTTTTTTTTTTTTTTTTTTTTTTTTTTTTTTTCCCCCCCACTGAAATAGTGAGACTCATGGAAGATCCTTGACATGAGAGTTGGTGAGGGGTAGGCCACAAAGTTTTCTCAAACTATTGTGTTGCTAAGGCCTTTTGGCTCTACAATAGCAAGGAATGCTGCCACATGCCACCACCTTGTGAACTAACATTTAGAAATATACAAGTATTTTAGCTGGCAGCTTTCAAAGACACAACTTCAGGGGAGAACTTCCGCACTGAAAATACAGCCAAATATCACTGTAAGGTCTAAAACCCCTAAGCAAGCCATGGCAAAGCAATGTCATCGGTTCTATTTCTCACAAAGCTACAGGGCTGCTGACCCAGCCTGTATCTGCAGTCATATAGTTATATCATGCTTAGCTTAGTTTAGCTTTTTCTTCTCTAAGTGCACTGCTTTTCAGCATTTTTGGTAGAAATTATGTCATATTTACTGATCTCTTTCACAGTTACTTCATTCAAATAGTTTTTCTTTGCTCTTACACTTTTCTAATAGCATAAAACATTTACAAACAGACTTTTGACTTGTAAAAGACAATCACAATGCAAACCTCTACATTTTAAAGGCTTTTGCTACACACATTACACAATTATATACTATACATACTTGGGAAGAGTTTAATGCTACTGCTTTAAATGATTAAGACTAAAGTTAAGGATGAGCTCTTTCAGGCTGCGTATTAAAAAAAGCCTCAACTACTTCTGATTGCGCACAAGGCAAACTGTGGTTTGACACATTAAACACCAACCTTTGAGAGAGCCCAGTAAAGTTAGATGCTTACATTCTTAGTGAAAGATATTGGGAACTAGTCTCAGAATTTCCCATCAATTTCCACTAAAGCCTTTAATCATAAAGTACTACTGATGGAAGAACAATGGGCCACTTCCATGGGGTTGTGAAACCAGATGTTTATCAAGAGTTAACTGCTCTAGGTCTCAGGGAATCCGTTTGATGTTGAAGACCACCTGGTGCTGAGGCTGGTAAGGCAGTGATGCACCATAAAGTTGATTTTGTACAGGTTTCTCTGAAAAGGCTTCTCAAAAAGAGTAAGTCTGGGGCTCCCAGTCTTCCAAACTAAACACTTTCATTACAGATCCAAGGCAGAGTCAGGTGTAAACGGAGATATGCCTTCAGCATGATCCTGTTGTTATCGCATCTTCCCTTTTGCATCTGCAAAAGTGCCCAGAGACAGTAGGAACGTGGAATCCCATTGCCAGAAAATGTGACCATGTCCCACTGGCTGAACTTCTTCCCAGGAAGAATTTCTAACACAATCTCATGATGTGGTAGTGCCTGGAGTAAAGAAGGAACTCCATGGTATCCAATGTGGTTCTTTGCTTTCTGAAATGATATGTCTCTGTTTCGGAACTGAAGAATCTCAGCTTAGGTAGTGCATTCACAATGTACACAGGTTTATGTAGGTTTGACATACATTTTTAAGTACACTGAAAATAGTAAAAATATATGCATTGAAACAGTACATACACTTGATACACAGGTATTGTTGTGTCACATTTTAACTAAACAGTGAACATATACAGCCTCTCTTTCTGGTTATTTACTACTGCTTGTTTAAAATAAGTTGTGAAATGCCACAGTGACAACTGTCATGTTGTCTTTCACTAAAAAATGAGAAGTTTGAATAACAGTGGAAAAAAATAAAAATACTGCATTGATACGACATGTTAAAGTTCCTGTCAGTTAAAAACTACTACTTCATATGTTTTCAAATATCCCCACTGAAACACATCTATTTGTATATTTTGTCACCTTACACTGTATACTGAAATACAATGTTTAGCATATTGTAAACTTTTACCAAACAACTTTTTAATAAGGGATTGTACAAATATACAGCTCTTTATACCACATACATATAAGGCCATTAACATAACAGCAAGATACATACAGAGAACTACAGTCACCAACATATGTAATGAGCTTCTCTCCCAGCTGGCAATAATCGGGCTCATTTTCCGACCATCAGCAGTGTTTAGTGAACGCTGAAGTTCCTAACAGGTTCCATTTACATCTTGCAAGATCAGGCAGTGCCAGTGCAGCCTCATCATGCAATGCCATCACGGTGCACAATGTCATTAGATGTGCATGGACCCCATTCTGGCTGTTGGGCACTATGAAAGGCACTATGTGCGTGCTCTGAATAAACACCCAATGCAAATGATTGTTGATAAATAAGTCCTCAAACTTAAATAAGTGATTAGTGTTTTCCCCTGTGACTTAAGTGCACGAACACTTAAACTACACTTGTAGTTCAAATCAAAAAGCCACCAAAAGGTACTTGTCTTGAGGAGTCCTTTACTTACAAAAGTTTCCGTTGTGAAATGAAGATTCATTTTTCTCAGCGATACATGAGGGAACATTCATTGGTGGGAAATCTTCCTTTGGCTTTTGGACATTGCTGCTGCTGGATTTACTTCGACTGTGATCTGGTGTGGGCTGAATAGGCAAAGATCTGGCCACCTTGGATTTCACAAGGCAGCCACAAACAAGGCGAAAGAAAGCCCGACGCATTTCCTTACTGGCCAGAGTGTAAATGATGGGGTTCATTGCAGAATTGATGACCGCCAACGCAATGAACCAGTGGGCTTTGTACAAGATAGAGCACTCCTTGACTTTGCAGGCCACATCAATGAGGAAGAGGATGAACAGCGGAGACCAGCAGGCAATGAAGACACTAACGACGATGACAACAGTCCTAAGGAGTGCCATGGACCGCTCAGAGTTGTTGTGGTTGGTAACATTACGACTGCTAGACTTGACCAGGATGTAGATACGGGCATAAAGGATGACAATGGCAACCAAAATGGCTATGAAGATACTAATGCAGAACACAACATACTTCTTGGAGTATAGAGGCAAAATTGTTGAGCAATCCGGTAAGTTGTTTATACAGTTCCAGCCAAGGATGGGTAAGGCACCCAAGGAAATTGAAATAAGCCAGCATGTACCAATGAGAAGGAACACTCTGTACTTTTTATTTGCATCATAAGGCCTCATTTTAATCATGGTCAAATGCCGCTCAATAGCTATTGCTAGTAAGCTGAAAGTGGAGGCTCCCAGGGCAACAAACATGCTGCCTTCCCTAATGAACCAGATTGTGTAGGACAAGCTCAGAGTTTTCTTCCCAGACATAAGAATGTTTACCTTGTACACAATCCCAGCTAAAAGATCACAGAGAGCTAGGTTGCCAATAAAAAAGTACATGCGGTTGTGAAATTTATTGTTTTTCCATATGGCAATCAACACCATCAAGTTTTCCAGCACTATGAAACTACACAGGATCAGAAACGCAATAGTGAGCAGGTCTATGTTACCAGTTTCCTTTTCCCTTCGACTAAGCTTTCCTGTATAATTATAATGCAGTACAATCAGAGAGTCCATCTCTTCATTTACTTGAGGATCTACAAGAGCACCAGGCGGCACAGTAATTGCTGCCATCATTTGTTCGTCAATGCCGGTCGTTTCTTCTTTAATAAGACGAGAAATTAGTTCCGATAGTTTTCCACAAGAGGGAGATCAAGCCACGTTCCTCCAAGCACTCCTCTGGGCAGGTGGTGTGAATCCCCAGCAAGCCTCGCATGTTAATTTTGGAGAGTGGCTCGCAAACCAGGCTCTGAAAATAAAATCAACAAAAGCAACATAAATCTCATTGTCTTCCCATGTCACCCACGGCCTGTGCGGCAACATACAGCCTGGAGCCGAGGGGAATGCTGACTACAATTGGACACCAAGGTCTAGCCTTGCTGCATGCTTATCAAGGTAGCTGTGGGTAAGCAGCTGGTCACGCTCTGCACGGACGCAGCTCTGCTGCAGAAATACAAGAGCAATATGGAGAACTGCTCACAGAACTGTGCCCTCCAAATTTTCCACGCTGAAAAAATGCAGAGGAACAGTGAGAAGGATTAGAAAACAGTTCCAGCAAACTCTAGCGTGCACAACGTCTCATTCCTTCACAAAGAGACCTAAGCGTATGTGGCGCTGCCAAAACACTGTACACCCATTGCTGCCTGAGCAGAAGCAGCGCAAACTCTTTGCTTTTTCTAAGCTTGTCCCTGTTCTCCATGCAGACCTGAAGTAGCAACGACCCTGAGAAATCTGGTGTCAACTCCTAATGCCAGTGTGCATGTTGCCAATGCCTAAAGTGACTTCCCATCCTTAAGGGTATACAATTACGGTATTTACAATAAAGGAGATGTTCTGAAAGCCATTGATCATAAAATCAATCCTACCCTAACCCTAATTTTTCTGGCAGATCCCCTTCTGTGGACCCCCCCTCAGATTAGTTGTATTTCTGCTATCCTTTAAAAAATAAATACAGCAAGTCATGCCTTTGTAAGCATTGCTTTTCTGTATGGTTCATCCTACTTTTTTGGTCCCTTTGCATACATATATATACAAGACATATATTTAATGGTTTTGGCTTTTTAAAAAAAATAAAAAGAATTATACCAACTTCAATTGTGCTCAATTTACTTCTGGTTTTCTCCAAGTTATGACTTAGATTAACTACAGTGTTTTCCCATGCACTTTAACAGATTGCCCTTCTGCAGAAGATCCTCCTAGCTGTTATTTTTTCCACTGCCATATAGAAACACTGGAAGAGACCTGCACAGCTTTGTAAAAATATCAGAAGATGCCAGAAGCGCCTGAAGTCTTCTACACGAAATGTTACTGTTTAGTTGCTGCATACTCCAACGAGAATCAGTGCTCGTGCGCCAAACGTATGGACTGAGGATGAACAGATGCATAATTTTTCAGCTTGGTAACCAAACCAGGATAGGGGTGAGGAAAGAACTGGTTCCATGTGAACCAAATTTGTACAGTTTGTTTTGTTTTGTTTTGTTTTCTGGGAAAGGTAAGAAAATAAACCAAAAAGTGCTGGATGGGAGGACACTTCCCATTGCCCTAAAATTAAATAGCTTAGTTTAGGGAATTCTTTAAGAGCGAGAGCTCCTGACTTGACCATTTATTTACTCAAGGATTGCAAGCATTTCCCAAACACATGAAACACACTTTCAAAGGATAGATATCAAGGGAAAGGGGGATGGACCTAGCTTCAAGGTCCCTTCCAAACCAAACCATTCTATGATTCTATATAAGGTGTCTTAAGATCACGAAAACAGGTGAGCCACTGCTGTTCCAGCACTCTGTTTTGGGTGCTTGAAATGTGGGAGATGCATTTTAAAGTGCCTTCTGGAAGAGAGGAGGTACAAACCAGATCCCAGATGAATGTAAGGGGATTTAAAAGGCGGTGCACACCCTGTTCTCCTACCCTCCCTTTTCCTGGGTTCCCTCCTCCAGAAAAGAAGCAATCTGACAAAAGCCTACAATTAGTTGACACAAATTCTTTAGTACATTCAGGATGTTTTCAAATGATTTTCTGAGAAAATTTACCCATTATCACTTCTTCATTCTAGTTCTTAGATCCAAACCACTTTGCTGAAGAGACCCACTGGAAGGGACATACTATCCAAGAAATATGGTTGTTGCTTAGTGTCCTTGGTCATTTTTACTCTAAAGATGACAGTGACCACCTCATTCATTTCCCAGGAACTGAACTGGATCCTCAAGTTGTTGACCTCTTTTCTGAAGCATGGTAACAGTGAAGCTCTTCAAGAGAACTTCACCTCAGCTAAGGTTCAATCTAATTGTAATTCATTTACAACCCGCACACTGTTATCACATAAACTAACACAGTCTTTCATTGTATTGGCTCATAACAAAATGCCACTGTGTCCACATGAATTGCAAGCACTTTCTACTGTAAAATAAACAATTACATTTGACTAGAAAAATATTTGTTAACAAAAGCTCAACTAGCAATGCTCATCAGACTGGCTGATGGCTGTCTCAGAGAATCATATTCATGTAATTTAAGAGCATGCGAAACAAAATAAATGTTTCTGTAAGCGTTTTCCAAGCAGACTTGTAATATTGGTCCATCAAAGGACAAATACATTTCTTTCTGCGAAAAAGACTTAGGACTTAAATCAGCCACAACTCAGCAGTAGTTAACTATCATGACACTGCTAAAGGTAATGGTGCTATACCAGTTCCACTGGCTGAAGGCATGGATGATGCACTCAAATCAGCAGAAATTATACAGGGTCTCTTCTGTTGTTCGCAATTACTTCCTTTTCTTAAAATTATTACAGCAAACTTAGTATCACAAAAGTAAGTATTTGCCTCTGACAGGCTCGTGGCAAGCCAATGGAGGCTGTAACGTTATTATTTGCCAGGGAATGAGTACCACTCACAAGCCACTTTAAAGTTAATATAAATAATAAAGTAATACATTAAAATTTACTCTCTTCTGGCAGCAACATTTCCAGGCAGTATCTTTCAGCCATACTGATTTGTTTTCCTCCTGCTTTGTAGCCAGCAACTCGGAAAGTACATTATTTTTTTTAACAGAAAAATTAAAGTTGGTTGTATATTATAATTACAAGACAGCAGCAGCCAGGTCCAGAATATCTGTGACACTGCTGCCTGGCAGCTCTACAACTTACTCCTCAAAACATCTTTGTCACAGTCATACAGAGAGGACTAACCACTAGCTGCAAAGTATGGACTTGAAATATTAAAAGAAGGACCTGAAGATTCTGCTTGTGACATGTTGTGTGTTGATCAATGCCTTGGCTAGGTACCTCAGCACAGTACCTCAGCTAGGTACCTAGGTACCTGAGCTATTGATACCACTGGAAATCAATTTTATTCCCTCCAAAGCAAACTGGCGGATCCCTGTTGCTGCACCACCAGGTACCCCCCGAGAGATAAAACTGCTGGCAGTGCAGGGGCGATCTCGCTATACTTTCTCACGGACGTGATGGCCGAAACAGCATTTGCTAAATTACTCAAAATGCAGTGGTACTATGTCAAGAATCACAGTTATGCGGAGGACAATTCAGTCGCCTCCTTCAGCTATTTGGCTGATTTTTGTTCCCCCTGCTCCAAGGATGGAGAGAGCATTTGGGGCAAGTACCAAGCACCATGACTTCGCCCTCCTGGGTAATCTTCCTGCCCACCACCATGCTTTGGGGTTTCCGCAGCCATCAGCACAATCTCCTGCCGAGCTCAAGGACCCTACCAGGGCCAAGCGCACTTCCAGGTTGGAGCATGGGCTCTCCACCATGACTCATATCCCCAGGCTCTACCAGGGTCTGTATGGTTCCCATGGCATGTGCCATGAAAATGGCAATACCACATGGTAGGCCACAACCCCTCAATATGCCCTCCACTGCCCTCCCCGGCACTGCCAAACAGTGGTGGAACAGGCAGAGACTCAGGGCCATACCTCTCACCAGCTCCCCACAGATCACATCCCTGGCTAAGGCAGTTGGAGTCAACTTGGAATTTTCCTCTGGGAATGTATAGTTCCCAGTGCCAGGAGGCAACGGGAAACTTGTGATAATGGGGATACCAAAGTCCTTCAGCAACCATCCCCACCACATCTCTCTCTGCTCCCAGCAGACACTCAGGTAAGAGTCTCACAGGGAGCTGAGGACTTTTACCTCCTCATGAGTCACTGAGTACTTTACAGCTGGAAAAGCAAGAAATGTCTTTTTTCTAAACAGTGAGCCAGACTGCTCTCAATTTTTATGATATTCTGAAGTTAAAGCAACAAATGAAAATAAAAAAAAAATAGTGAGAGTAGGACTTAACTTTCTCCTACCTACTTTTGCCTACACAAGAACATACAATGCTATACATTCAACACACTCACTGTAAGATAGCTGGAACAATATTTTCCTGCTTCCTAAATATCCACAAGAGACTTGACCAAAGAGATTGAATGCCCCTTCACCACCACCACACTTCAGTCTTCCCTTCTCTTCTACAGCTAGCCATGCACTTTGGCCACCAGTGGCAAGGGGAGAGACAAGAACATGTAAATGAAGCCAAACTTTTGTGTATCTTACTTATTTGTAAAGCCTTTCCAGATGAAAACTAAACACATATAATTTATCAGGCACACTCTGGTAGTGTCAAATTTAAGAACAGAAAAGGCTTTTGAGAACAGCAACACATTTCAATACGTATTTCCACTCCAAAATTAAGCTGTGCTAGATGCAAATAAAATTTAGACAATGAACATCTGCTGCAGAACAATGTCTTAGACAACTCAAACTTTAAAAGTTTTGTTTTGAAGTTTACAGCCTCATAAAAGTTTTTAATAAGTGGTTATTTTTCTTGGTTTCTAGACTTTAAACATCAGTTTGTAACATGTATATCCCACACAGGAGCTCCCGGCTGGTTTAATTCTTGCACACTAAAGGAAGGCACATTTACTTTCCACTCCCTCATGAGCTCCCAGAGGTCCCCACCAATTCCCCCCTACTTCAAACTACAGTTTTCCGTTTGCAAATTTGCATTACTGCAGCGACTCGAACTTTCTGGACCGTCGAATATCTTGTCTAAGCTACCCAGGAACATCCTCGACGTGTCCACGACGTGACCGTTCGCGACGGGAAACATTACTCACAGTCTCGGGATTTTTACTCAACCCGCCGCCGCTCCTTGTCTGCCACACCGCCTTTACGTGACCTCCTGATGGAACTGCCTGCACGGCG